>JAQGAF010004809.1:0-13423 GCA_034687865.1 Kryphioiulus occultus
CGGTTCTGAACGTCCAAAAAATGTTGATTTTCGGAGCAGGGCATAAAGTAAAGTAAAGCCCAAAATTGGGCCCGCGGGTCTTAGGTTGGTAGTCCCCACCATGGACATCAGCATGGACATAGATAAAGTCATTGGTGAGCAATAGCCATTGGTCAAAGTGGATCTGAACATAGTCAATCGTATCAAAATCCAAAAAAATGCCGATATTCGGAGCAGGACATAAAGTAAAGTAAGGCCCAAAAATAGGTTCGAGGGTTATAAGTTGGTAGTCCCCATCATGGACAACAACTTGGCCATAGACAATGTCATTGACGAGCAATAGCGGTTGGCCAAAGTGAATCTGAACTTGGTCACTCGTAAGCAAAATCCCAGCAAAATTTGCCATGGACGATTTTGCAAAAGTCTCGAGTTTCCTTTTTCTCAGCAGTCAGCAGCTTAGCAGATACCGAATAAGCCCCGCCCCCTCCATCTGGATGATTGACACCGTTGCCCTGGCAACGCGTCATGTCTCTCCGCCCACTTTTCGAGATGCGAAAAGAGCCAGAAATGCCTTTCTTAGCCCATCTCGTCAAAGAAGAAAAACATCAGAAAAATAAAAAACGTTGGGAATTTTACGAAGAGCCAAAATGACCGTTTTGTCGAGGCTTTAATTGCCCTAAATCCCGATGAAAAAATCACGAATATACAGATTTTATTGGGGGGTCTAACGAAACCGAAAACCAGTAAAGAAAATAAGTGGTTTAATCAACATACCTAATTCAGCAAATAATCCGATATGTATTAATACCACCGCTGCGATATCGTTACATTTAATTAACTCCTTCTGTGACAATGAATTCTCTGGGAATCATTAATTAACTTCAAATTGAACAGTAATTAATGCTTTAGATCCCTTTTGACTAATTGAACGATTGACAAATTTGCCAATTGGATCATGCTAGAAATTTGCCAAAAATATATATAACTATTCTTAAATTGTCAGAAGCGATATTGTAATTTATGGCAAATGTACACGTTTCAGGGAGGCAAAAATGCGAGCGAGATAGATTCAATTGCTATGAAACAATGTATATTGTCGTATAATATGTATTACTTGTTTCCAGTCATGACATTTATTTAAACTGTGCATACATAATTCCCGCAGAAGCCATTGGCTAGTTAGGCGCAGAAACCACATTGTGATAATGCAGAAGAGCTTCATTGGCTGTGTATCAAGTTACACACATAATATTTAATTGTGCAAAATTTAACAACCTGACTGAGTAGTTCTGGTTTGCATTTGGATCAGAAGCAAAAACAACAACCTCCATCTTGTCTTCCTCATCTATCGAAACCATAGGGTCAACGCTGCTTTTGCCAAGAAATTTTGTCTGTTTTCAGAATTAACCCGATACGATAATCATGCGGGCGAGTTCCTGGGCCACCCATTAATCGTTGTCCTAACGGTTTTAATTGACAAATGAAGCTAAATTAACGTCAAAAGAAAAATAATTTTCTTCTTACCGTAGCTGCCATCTTCGTTTCGAATTTCGAACGTCTCGGCCGTCTCTATGGCAACGGCGATGACGTCACGAGCGTCTATCTTTCCCATTGGCTGACGGATGATCATGACGTCACGCGCTGTGACGTCAACCCTTCTTCTTCATCGAAGCCCGCAGACGTTCGAAACAAGTAAGGCAGCAAGGTAGGACAAAATATCATTTTACGTTAATTTAGCTTAATTTGTCAATCGAAAACTGTTAGATAACGATTAATGGGGGTACGAGGAACGCGTAGGGATAATTATCGGGTCGGGTTATATCGGAAAACAGACAATATGACTTGGCGAAAGCAGCGATGAGCCGATGCATTCGCTAGATGAAGAAGACAAGATGGAGGTTGTTGTTTTTGCCATAGCCAAATACAACCAGAAATACTGTTTGTCGATCGTTCTGGGATCGTTAATTCAACAGCGATTTATATTCTAGTGTCTAAAAATCTAAACTGACTGCCCGGGGGGTTGAAGGAAAATTTTCTTCGCGATGGTTTAGCTATCTTAGACGCCAATATATCGTGGCTGCCAATATAAATCGAGTTATTTGCTTATTATGTTGATTTGCATCAACGACTGAGTACCCCAGCTTCTTGGCGGATTTTACGGTTTCGTTAAACCCCCAATAAAGAAAATATTAGTAATTTTGCCATCGGCCTTTAGCGCAATTAGCCTCATCGTAGCTGCCAGTTTTACTATTCGTAAAAATCTCAACCATTTAGGAAATTTCCGGGGAAAAAAACATTTCTTTTTGTATTTTTGCGATGTTTTTTTCATGTTTTCGTTTGTTGCCGAGATGGGCTAAGAAAGGCATTTTTGGCTCTTTTCGCATCTCGAGAAGTGGGCGGGAGACATGACGCGTTGCCAGGGCAACGGTGTCAATCATCCAAATGGAGGGGGCGGGGCTTATTCGGTATCTGCTAAGCTGCTGACTGCTGAGAAAAAGGAAAATCGAAACTTTTGCAAAATCGTCTATGGCAAATTTTGCTGGGATTTTGCTTACGAGTGACCAAGTTCAGGTTCACTTTGGCCAACCGCTATTGCTCGCCAATGACATTGTCTATGGCCAAGTTGTTGTCCATGATGGGGACTACCAACTAATCACCCTCGAACCGATTTTTGGGCCTTACTTTACTTTATGCCCTGCTCCGAAAATCGGCATTTTTTGGATTTTGATACGATTGACTATGTTCAGATCCACTTTGACCAATGGCTATTTCTCGCCAATGACTTTATCTATGGTCAAGCTGTTGTCCATGGTGGGGACTACCAACCTATTATCCGCGGGCCCAATTTTGGGCTTTACTTTACTTTATGCCCTGCTCCGAAAATCAACATTTTTTGGACGTTCAGAACCGGCTTGACCAGTGGCTATTGCTCGCCAACGACCGTTTCTGTGGTCAAGCTGTTGCCTATAATGGGGATTGCAAGTTGCCACCATCGGGCCGAATTTTGGGCTCGTATTTAAAATTTCGACCGACTAGGTTGAGTCCGGGCTTTGGTCGCTTGGCCTTGCCGTGTTTGAGCCGCTCTCCTGCCGCCAACGTAACGGTCGAATTGCCGGGCTCGGGTGTTCGCATGAGCTCAGAACAAGTAGACAAAGGAAAATCGAGACTTTTGCAAAATCGTCTATGGCAAATTTTGCTGGGATTTTGCTTATGCTATTTCTATGGCCAATGATTTCTCTATGACAAATGTTATTTCAATAGCCAATGTTATTTTTATGGCCCATGTTATCTCTATGGCCAATGTTATTTCTATCATGACCAATGTTATTTGAATGGCCAAAGATAATCTCCGTGATCAGTACTGATCTTTATGTGACCATAGGCCCTATGAAAGGTCTATGGCCCAACGCTATTAAATATGGCCAATTGCTATTATTAGGACCCATCGTTAGTATTAGGCCCATTGCTAGTGTATATGGCCCATTTCTAGTGTAGGGCTCTTTGATAGTAGTAGGACCCTTTGATAGTAGCAGGGCCCTTTGATAGTAGTAGGGCCAATTTATTGTAGATATTCTCCATTGCTAATGTGTATGTCATATTGCTATAGTGTTACGACCCATTTATAGTGGTAGCGCCCATTTCTTGTTTATAAGACCCATTGATAGTGTTAGGGCCCATTTCGAGTATTAGTGTCCATGTCTAGGGCCAAGGCCCATTGCTAGTGCATATGGTGGTGCTGGATTCCATTGCTAGTACTAGGGCCATTGCTGGTGTATGGTGGTGTCAAGGCCCATTGCTATAGTGCTAGGTAGGGTCCATGGCATGTGTTAGGGTCATTGCTGGTGTCCATGGTGGTGTTAGGGCCCATTGTTGGTGTCCATGGTGGTGTTGGGGCCCATTGTTGGTGTGTATGGTGGTCTTTAGGTCCTTTGCTAGTGTTAGGGCCCATTGCTGGTGTGTATGGTACCGCTAAGGCCCATTGCTGTTGTGGATGGCCCATTGAGATTGTATATAGACCAATGAAATTATCTTGACGGTTTTTTGACGATTTTCGAGATGTTTGGATTTGGTTAGGGAAGAGATGAGAAAGGTGTTTTGAGCCAGTTTGTTTGCTCTTTCAAGTTTCATCTACGTTTGTAAGGGACCCGATTGCCCATTGAGGCTTGTGGCTTGAGCTCACTTAAAATGATTAATGCGTGCGGCAAACTTGAAACACGGACAGGGCATGCTCATAAAAGACGGGAAATTTTGAGGACATGTACAAGTCAGGGATAATGGATTTTCTTTGAAAAAAGTCAGGGAAATTCAACTAGTCAATAATACGTTTTAGATTGCTGATTATTGAATAATTATTGGTTCAATCCTTACATGTTATGTTAAAAGCGACAGGTTTTATTAACGAAATAGTATTTATATGGTATTTTCAATGGAGTTGGTATATTTGCTCTAGAAATTCGAAATTTGCTCCGTTCGCTTTCAAATTTGTCAAGCGTACTTGGGAATGTTTAATTAGAATTCAGTTAATTATGATGTCTTCAATTTTTCTATGCAAAAATCGTCAATTTATACGGGAGTGTTAGTTTATTATATTGCGTCAACAGTTTTTTAACCGACTACCTCGTGAATTTTTAATTACAATTCTGTTAATCATGACGTATGCTATTTATTTACCCAAAAATCGACAATTTCTTTGGGTTTTTTAGTTTATTAACAAATGAACATACAGTATTTGAGCATAAATTTTATTGATCAAGTTACTAAATACATGTACATATACACAGTATGTGTATAGTATTTACCCCAATTTGATGAACAGTGGTTCGTAGTCATGTACATGTAGCTTTCGGATAGTTAATTAATCGCTCGGTGCGATTAATTAAATTAAGGTTCATGTACGTGTACTTGTATTTGAGATGAATTGAATGAAGTTGGGCAAAGTACATGAATTATAAATTATTTAGATCGACTGAGAAATAATAAAAATGAAATAAAGTCAAAATTTAAAAGCTTTCATATTTAAAAAAAAAAATTATAAACGTTTTTGTAACTATAGAAACCCAAAATTAATATGGGAATTAAGTGAAATGGATCTATCGTTGCCAACAATATTTAAAATAAGTTGAGTAAACGTTATTAGAATTATTAATAAGTAATTTAAAAATAATCAAACAAAATTTGAAAATTCTAGATGAGTACATGTTTTAATTAATTAATTAAACTTGTTTACTTTTTTCTAAATTTAGATACAGTGTATCAGTTAGGAAAATTGTAGGTGGAAATACTGCGTATCACAATTTTTAAAGTAGAATTTTTTTAAATGACTCAGGGAATATACTATTTCAAATACATGTACATGTAAGATACTGTACAGTATACTGAAACGTTAATTAGGTGAGTCAAGATTGATTACATAACCGAAAATAACATTTGAAATATTATCTGGCATTTACATGTACAGTACATGTACAGTGTACCTGTACCTGTACATTTTTTGGCGTATTCAAAGTCATCGAAAAAATATTGGAGATAAATTTCAAATTATTTTTAAAAATACGAAAATATGAGAATCATCGTGACAGGTTTAAAAATTACAATATTTATATGTACATGTACATATACAGTACATATAAAAATCTCATTTCTGTGTTATAATAAAAGGAGTTGAACATTTTATTTAGCATTTTATTTTGACCATGGACCAGACGCCTATAATAGACGTAAATACTATATCATCGTTGAGAAAAAATATTAAACCTTTCATGGCCTTATCGTCGAAAGTTTAACAATTTCGCACATTTTCCACATGTTTAATGTACAGTAGTTAAATTATTAAATTGTGAAATAAATTTGGCGGCTGAAAAATTCCGCGCGCCAAGCTAATTCCCTCTAACTTTGTAATAAACGAAGTTAAGAAATTTAAACTTTGGACGAGGAAAAATTCTTAGCACGAAATTAGCGTTGAAAAAAATGTGAAAATTGCAAATAAGCTCATTTTGCAACATATCTTAGCTTATCGAATTCCGCGCTAGGTGGCGCCAGGTGCTGCAGCCAACGTCGAACGTTCGATATTCCGAATCATCATTCTACTCGTTTTCGTTGATCTTGCAGGTCGTGAAATTTCTACTTTTCCAGCCGAAATCAACTCACGAAACCCAAGATGAGTCGCTGGTTGCCTCTGGAAGCCAATCCCGACGTGAGTTTAATTTAGTTTCGATGTTGTTCGCGTTTGAAACGAACTGAAACGAGCCATTTTCGATTTGACATGTTGCGCATTCCTTGTTTTGCAGGTCATGAACGCGGTAAGCATATCGACCGGCTTTCTACGAATTTCCCAAGAAATTTCTCAGAAATCGTGGTTTTCGAGGGCGATTTTGTATCTTCGATGTGCGATGGTAGTTTACCGGCAGTTTTCGTAAGAGAACATGTTCGGAAAATTATACGAAACGAATGTTTGTGACGGTAGGCCTAACCAATGCATAGGTGACGTAAGGATGCCAATTACGTTTGGCTAGACATGATGATAATTAGCGAGTTTGGCGGGATTTCTGATTTCTGAAACCTGGCCTGTGCTAGGACAGTAAAGGCAGTCAACCTGCTTTCGTGGATCTTGCTATTCAGTTTGCTAAAAAAACAATAAAAGCTAAATCAATCTTATGTTAAGATTTAAATAGTTTGCCAGTTTTTGTCATAAGAAATCTGTCAAGGGGATTAAATTTACTAATGTCTGTCAAACAAATTAAATTTGATATATGTTAAATTCCAAGTTGTCAATCGATGATAGCAACAATTAAGTACTCCTTCTGGATGTGGGTTACCAAATTGTTGTTATTCAGGGTTCCCCCTGGTCTGGGAAGGTCAGGAAAATTCAGCAAATCAGTAACAGATTTTCATAGATTTAGCATAGCTAGTTATTGGTTAACACAAAAATAAAGAGATTACTAGCAATTCTGTAAAAGAAATTAGGAAAATAACCTAAATTTGCAATTTCCTCGTGAACATTTGTATCATATTTTCCGTTTATATATATCCTTACATTGGCATGTCATATTTTTCCATTTTCAATGATCAGGGTGGTCAGGGAAACTTGTTGCAAAACCTGGAAATTGAAAACCTGGAAGCTGAAAATGTCATCTCTTGACTATCACTCAACCCTGATTCAAATGAAACGTATTTCCTGAAGTTAATGGATTTATTTTATTAAAAACGCGAATCTGAATATTGCAATTGAAATGGGAACTGTATGCAATGGTCCCTTATTTTATGTGGGCTCCGATTTGATTATTGGGTACAAGTTTTCAGCTATATTAATTCAGAAAAACTGCCGTTATTGCATGTTGATTTCTTAGATGAAAGCTCAGGCTTAGCTGATGATGAATTAATAATTGCAACATGCTTAATGCATCATGATTTCCCAATAAAATTCAAAAAGCTACGTTCCATAAATGCATTAGTTATTTTGTTATAAACAAACTTGCAATGACTATGTTCACTGCAAGGTTAGTAATTTCGGGAAAAGCTGCATATTCTTCGCCCTATTTTGGGAAAAAAGATTTATCTATTTTATTTTGCCTGCTCTTTAGTTCATCAAACGCCTTGGTACTCCTGAGAAGTTCTCGCTAGTTGATATTTTGGGTGTTGATCCTGAACTTCTGGATATGGTTCCCAAGCCAGTTTTGGCAGTCCTGATGCTGTTCCCTTGCAACGAGAAGGTAAGAAGTTGCGTACATATGAATATTTTAGCCCTGGAAGATACAATACCTACAACTTTCTTAAATTTTGTATATTTTAGTATGAAGCTTATTGCAAGGTGCAGGTCGAAGACTTAAAAAAGGCTGGTGAGCCAAATATCGACCAAGTGTACTTCATCAAACAAACTATTCACAATGCTTGTGGAACTATCGCTTTGATTCATGCCATAAGCAACAATGCTGACAAGATCAAGTTGGGCAAGTATTAGTTATTGTTCTAAATTTATACCTTCAGAATAGTACAATTTTAGTTGGGAATGGAGATTTTTATGAATGCAAAATTAGTTATGCACTTCAGATTGCGAGCACAAAAGTTTAAAGATAGTTTTTTATACATTTTCATTAAAAATACATTCTGGTTAAAAATCTGATCTGCTCTCCAGCTTAGTAATATTTTGATGTTGTTTTTAGAGGAAGGAAGTCCCTTGCACAAATTCATCAGTGAAACCAAGATGAAAACTCCTAGTGAACGTGGTGAAGAGCTGGAGAAAAATGATGCAAGTTATTTTAACAATTTGAAAACCTTCCTTGTCCTACGGTCAATTTGAATGTGTTGTACATGGAAAAACTGATCAGATAAAATTTTATTTTAAGAAAAAAAAGGCTGATGGAAGAATTAATAATTTTTTGGAAAATAAGTCTTTAACATTTAAAATCGTTCCTCAGGCCTATTACAAGTACATGATCATCAAATTTTCTGCAGTGAGATTTTTTTTAGGTTTGGCAATGCTACAGGAAATTTAAACCAGGTTAACAAACCTTAGTAGAATTCTGTCAAATCTTCATATGTGCCTCATTAACGCAGTGTTCTACTTATAATTTTAATTTTGAAAAAAACCTGGAAAGTCAGAATTTCGTGAACTTGCAGGAACCATGATATGGGAAATCAATTTTGAAATCTTAATAGTTTTTAGTTCTGTGAAGCAACACCAGGATCTGTTACTGGCTGTTCACATAATTTGGTGCTATCTGTACCAGAAATCCTGAAAATCCTTTTTTAGAATCTGTGTCCAGTTTATGATGTTTTGAATTTTATTTTAGGTTATCAGTGCTAGTCACAGTGAGCATGCTCTGTTGGGCCAGACCGAAGTAAGTGCCTTACCGTTGCATAATTAGCCTTTTGGAAGTAATAATTAACTGTGAACCGTTCTTTCACATTTAACACTGATGTCATGGATTGTAAATTTTTCCAGGCTCCAAATCCCGAAGAGCAAATCAATCTCCATTTTGTGGCCCTAGTCAACATCGACGGCGAATTATATGAACTTGGTAAGCTTTATTTTTGAAATTTATTCTATGGGGAAAAAGTTGCTCACTATTTTTCAACTATTTTGCACTATTTGTAGAAACATGTAAGACTATGGTATTCTCAAAATTGCCAATTTAAGATTAACAATAGGGGGCGTTAATCCTAAAAAAAAGTATTGAAATTGACTACCAAAAAAAAATGACTACCAAAACTGGTTTTTCAGGTTTTGGTAGCCATATGCACACGAGCACATCAATTAGTCAATTTCAATTACAATATTTTTTGATTAACACCATATATTTCAATTTAAGGTTCTTATTAATGTGAATGGAATAAGACTGATAAATTATTTTTGTGATTTAGATGGCCGCAAGCCATTCCCCATCAAGTATGGGAAAACGTCACCGGATACTTTTATTAAGGTAAGCGACTCTTAAACTTGCGATTCGCGTAGCTGGCCATTAGTCTTTGGGTACTGGTGTCAGAAAGGTCTTGGCCTTAATCTATTTTCCATTCATTAGTGAGACTACTGACTGCAATTTTGCTTTAGTCTTGTTCCTCAATGTAATTTTTTCTTGGATATTGGGCATAGTTGTAAGTGCTATCGCACCACCTCCACATTCATTGACGCGACGTTTTGACTTTCGAGGCGTCTAGTTGGTTTACTAACTGGTAGTTTGGTAGCCAACCCCTAAGTACCCTGCAATTTGGTTTGGACGAAACTGGTGCTAAGGACGACTTGCCACTCTTTTAATTCAAACCCTATGATTATCTCTAGCATTAGATAATCTTAGTGTCGTGGGCGAGAATTTGATCTGATTTAGTTTGCTTCACTTTTCTAAATAAACACCTCGTGGCTTTTGCTATTAAGCTCCTTGCATGATGCCTAAGGGCTTTACGACCTAAATATAAATCTGACTAAACGTGAAATCAAGAAATTTTGAGTCTTGCTCAAAATCAATGCGATGAAAAACTACAAAAAAATTGAATGCTGAATTTGAGGCTTAGGTTTTGTTAATTTAAACATAATAGTTCGTCTTAAATCTAGCATTTAATTTAAAATTTGGCTATAATGGAGAGAATTGGTTGGTTTTGATTTTTTAATAATATCAGTTTAAAGGTTTTGAATTTGGGATGAAATTAACTCGAAGCAACCTTCATATTTCCGTTAAAAACTTTTGCAACAAATTGAGTTCGTTGCGAAAAAAATAAGCTAAAGTTTGACAAATGCATAGCGTATAACTCATGGGTGGTAAGCTAATTGGGCCAAAGTTGTTAGTTTTCACCCCACTCGTGCGTTAAAGAGCAGTTTCATAAACGTAAGTGTGCGAAATAATCTGACTTATTAATTTAGTAATTTTTGCCCCGTGCTGTGATGGGCTAATTCGCTTTCACTTAATTAATTTGTAAACGCCTTCAGATGCGCGAAATGAGTAATTAATCTTAAAAACGCAAATGCGTGAATGTATCGTAGGATGTGAGATAGGATCGACAAGAAATACTAATTTTCGGGTGAGCCGTAGAGGGCGTCGCCGCAGAAATGAGCAGATTGTAAACGATAAGAAAAGTACCAAAGTAGGCTAACTGTAGCACCAAAAATGAATTAAAAAATTTAATTTAACCTTTACTGCAATAACTAATAAGATGCATATGTGTGCAAGATGGAAACTGGTTGAAAAATTGAAATTTGAACTTTCATTTATCCATAAAACAGTAATTTTTTTTTCCAATTTCTTTCAATTTTTAAAATTCTGTTCAGAAAATTATCAAAGATCAATATCAGAATGGTCAGTTTCTATTAATTTTCCAAAAACTTGCATCGATCCTTAATCGATAACTTATCGATCCTTAAACAATCGAAGGAATTTCACTCTTTCGATGCAAGTTTTTGAAAAATTAACGAAAATTTACCATTGACAATTTTCTGAACAAAATTGTAGGAAATTGTCAATGATTAAGTGATGAGGTCTGTATTTTTTTAAGTAATTTTGCAATCTCTATAATTTTTGTTAATGAGAAAATATAATTTCAAATGAACCTTGGTGTCCAAATTCAATTTTTGATTTGTCATTGAAATGTTAGACTACATAATGAATTAAAATGCTAGTCTATAAAAAATCGGCATTTAATTTTAGTTAATCGTGGTTCAATGTAGTAAAAACCATTCGCTGACTAGTAAAAAAAAAATTAACGTAAACTTCGAGGCAAGAGAAAGCGACTTTTCGAAGTTTTTAGCTGGGACATTTACAATTTTATCGAACAAATTAATTTTTGAGAAATTCTTTTGGGAAAAAATATTTAAACGTTAGTTTTATGACGAGCTCGCTCTCTATTTCCCAAGTTTCCTTATTTTTTAATTGGGTTGAACCACTTTTAGATTTTTAAAAGCATCGTTGTAATGGCCGATAGTGAGCCCCCCCCCCCCCCCCACTAAGTAGGTTATTTTCTGTGACTTTCAGAATTTGGGGCTGCTGTTACGTAACGAAACGTAAATTATATGTACGTGAAAATACGTGGGCGTATTATCACGTTAGCGTCGTTAACCTAAGCCTTCAGAAAATGTGCAAATTTGGTACGTGTGCGTGCACATGATCTAGTGTTACACTAACTCTAATTTATTACACATTATAGTTATGTGCGGTTAAACCTCTTTAAGTTGCCATCTTTAAAATCGTGTTAAACGTCATATGCACAATTGTTAAAATGATTTTCGGATCCAACTGTCAGCTATTTAATTGAAAATTAATTCCAAATCAAAATTAACAGACTGAGCTATTATACATTTTGAGTCATTGAAAAGTAGCTACGTGTATTTTGCATTAACTAAATCTGCATAATCTACACACACTTGAAATGTTAATTTGAGTTGGTGTTAATCTGACATCACAAAATCCCTCCTTGCTTCCTAAATTTCCATGATTTCGGAATTGAGGTACAGTGTACATTTTTAAATAAAAATTGGCTGGAAAAAATGCATTTCATCCATAAATTCCATTGGTAATGTTGTAATTAAATTCCTATAAGCAGGCTTTACCAAAATGAACTGATTTTAAGCATGGTGTCATGGTGTCTATCAGCTTGAAAAATATTGAAAACCTGGAAACCTCAAGGAATTTGCATTGGCACCTGACATTTTTCCATATCAACATTAGTTTGCTTATTGTGAATATTTCAGAAAAATATGTAAGGCTACAATAGGCCATTGATCGATTAAAAAAATTACTCTGTATTCCCTTCGTAATTAACATCTCTGAAACATTTCTAAAAATTATACTAATCAGTTATTTTCGTTTTTAAAAATTTATTTTATTATGGAGTCTTCTATTGGTTATATTTAAAAATTAAACATTTGTGAGTTTTTTCTAAAATATACGCCTCCATTAATATTTAATTTTTTTTATTGAAATGTGTATAACGAAGTGAATACAAAAATGCACATGAAAAATGACGTTGGCGAAATTTTCTGTAACACTGGATCACAAATGAATTTTAACTAAATATGTACATGTATAAAAATGATTTCACGTTTGGTTTCATTGGTTAATCCACTACCTTCCCCTAAATTAAGGCAATATGTGCACGTTCTGCTACCATTTTCGCATATTTTCAATCTCTTTTCATAGCAAGGTTTGATGAGCCTATCAAACTTGTTGGGAATGCGGCGAATGGGTACGAATCTGTCGTTATTAATAACTGGATGCATTAACTTAATTTTTCATGCCATCCTTTGCTCGTTGTCCCTGGGCCAATGTTTGGGGTGATTGAAATCTTAATCGTGTTTCCAGAAGAGATTCTTAGCCGAGATTAGCTTGGTCAGCTAAGGTGATAAAGAATGGCTGCAGGAAATAGTTTTACTGCCTTTAATAGCAATGCCGAAATGTACTCCTAATGGCATTTAGACTAATCTCGTGATAAGGGGTGCTCTGGGTCCCCCCCCCCAACACTTTTAAGGACGATCCATTAGATTCGAGCAATTTTTTTGTTGTTGACCACTAGTTTTTACTGGTTAGTACGTTCATTGCATGTGAGAATTGAAAACTATAGTTGATTTAATCTACCTTTTATTAGCAATTGGGTCGAGTCGGTAACTTCATCCATCTCGCTAATGAAACTTAGTTTCACGCTGTAGATTATTAAAAGCAATAATTGAGGAATTAGGAAACGTGCTTTAACTGGTGATATTGCTTCAACAGGGGAAATTGGACAAGCCTGGAAAAGTCGGGGAAAATTTACTTTGAAAAGTTAGGGAAATTAAGCAAGTTCATTATAAATGTTACGTAGCTATATGATTAGTTAACACAATAATTGACTTGACGAGAAAATTCGTGGAGAAATTGTAATGAAATTGCTAATTTCATTGAAACTGCTAATAATTTCATTGAAACTGCTAATAATTTCATTGAAACTGCTAATAATTTCATTGAAACTGCTAATAATTTCATTGAAA
>JAQGAF010004810.1:0-13415 GCA_034687865.1 Kryphioiulus occultus
ATTAATACCAATTGCTGTCATTAAACCTATCGATTGACGTGTTAAACAATTCCAATTTACATTTACATTTTACCAATTGATATCAATTAATTTAACCAATTGATATTTTTACTTGGACTAGGCAATTCGCATGTGATTTTTTTTTGTTTTTTTTTGTCTAAAGGAGCTAATCTCGAAGGATTAACCTGCATTTTCAAAGTCATTTTTCAGTATAATTTTGATCTAAAATTCATCATTTGTGATTTCATTTATATTTAAATTTTGCCTTCGGTGTCACCATCATTACTAAATACTTCCTAACATTTCTTACAGGGTTCATACCAAAATGGGCCACTAAATTTCCCTGACTTTCCCTGACTTTTTCTGACCAAATTTGATCCATTTCCCTGAATGATCAAATAAAGTACCTGCTGAATTTTGCTTTGCCACGTACGGCAATTTGCAGTAAAATATAGGAATCACTTGACAAACCAGTTTCCTTGACCAACCCAAGAAATTATCCCTCAATTTAAACATATTTTCTACGATGGATTTTAGCTCGTTTCTTTAAAAAAATTTTGAAAAAAATCTACTGGAAATAACGAATTGTAGGTGTAATTTATAGGGTGTTTTTCACAAAAAATGAATTGAAAATTAAAAATTTCCAGTTTACAAAATTGAAATTAAAAAGTTTTTGAAAGTTTTCCCTGACTCCCACTTGACATTCCCTGACTTTTTGGGCAAAATGTCAACATTTCCATGACTTTCCCTGACGGTATGAACCCTGTCTTAAAACAAATCTACAATACTAGTTTAATCCTCAGTATTTCGTGCTTTACTGAAAAATTTTGGGAAATTCGATTTCCATTATTAATAATTCTTATAACGATCTACTTCTCCAACAACAAAAATGCATCTTGCATTATTAGAATTATAAAAATTATTATTAAATCCAGAGGTGGAAAACATTGGAAAACCTATTATGACAAGAATTATTAATAAAACAACGAAATTTTGAGAGTATTTAAGATCTAGCCTGCAAAAAAAATCCACAGAATTTCCGTCCATATTAAAATTTCTGAAAAACACTAATAAAAATACACTAAAAATCCAATATCACGGTAGTTTTTCAAAAAAAAAAATGCATTTTTTAATATTATTATTTTTTTGACAGATCAGGGTTCCCACTCAAATTCTCAATTCAATTTTCTTGACATTCCCTGACGACTTTTCAGTCATTACCTTGACATTTGACATGATATTTTTTTTAAATAAGATAAATGATGCACTTTATCCCAAATTATTAAAAAAGATGTAGACTAATCAATTGGCTCTGATATTCCCTGATTTTCCTTGACTTTCCAGACAGTGGGAACCCTGTAGAGTTGTGGGCAAAAATCCAACCAATGGAATATGAAAGTTTCTCGACTTTTTCGTGATTTTTAACAATGCATGTTTGATATCCATATTTCAGTGCAAAGACCTCCACTGCACATTTGAAAATTTAATGTGGCAAGGAGCCAATGAAGCAGAAGGGATTTGGGAGCCCGTCAACATTTACTTAAAGATTCATTAGCAAATTGCATACGAGTAAATATCGGTTCAGATTTGAATCTACAAAAAGGTAGAGCTAAAGCCTTAGGATTCAAAAAAGTGCAATAAATTATGCAAAACGCATGATAATATTCCAAACCAAGCATTATGGGTAAGCAGACATTCCCAAGAAATAAAAATCAATGACCAATGTTATTTTCATGCCCAACCCACACGGAAAGCAAATTGCAACATATATTGCAAATACATTTGGTAATATAAACAAAAATGCATTTTACGACGCATTATAAAATATACAAACTTGTGCATTTCCCAATGTATTTGAAACCACATACTGTACTTGTGTGCTGCATATAATTTAATTAAATTGATGTACGTGTATTTTTGAATTTTAAACTTTATACCAGTTTAATTTATTTATTGAATATTTTAATATTTTTTAAATTCAGAATTGGAATTGTGAAATAAAGCAAGGCGTTTGACATTTTACAATGCGAGGAATATAAATTGTAAAATGTATTCATCAATGCAAACGGAATTCATTACACAATGAATTATACACAACACATTTTCAATGCACAGGAACTAAGCTTACATTACATTATGCATTCCACAATACATTTTCCAACTCGCATAATACATTGCAATATGCATTCCCAAACGCATATTGAAATATATTTGTCAATACAGTTTGAAACTAAATTTGTCTCAATCTACAGACATTTTAAAATGTATTTTCAAATGCATGTCTTATAATGCTTTTCTAAATGCATGCGGTATACATGTGGTATATATTGCTGTTTTAAGTTAACTCGTGTTTTCAAGGAAGAAAATTGCATTTCTCAAATAAATTATTGTATGGCAGTGAAACAGTAAACATCGACGGTTTTGTATTAAACCCTGTGTTCAATTATTCATATCACTTAATGGTCTCATGAGATGCAGACATGAAAGCTATTCGTTCATGAAAACATGTCGTTGATAAACGAATAATCGATACTTGAGCTAATTGTTGATTGCGGAAGTTAAGATTACAACTAATATCCGGATGCCAGTTAATGAAAATGCGAAAAACGATATGACGGCGATGAATATTGACGAGATTTTCATTTATTTTAGCTAAGATTTAAAGGGGAACCCTTAGAGGGATGACATACAAACTTCTGTACATGAACGTCCCTGACTTTTCTTGGTTTTCAAATAAATTTCCCTGACCACTGAAAATCAAATGCACTGCAGCAATGGAAAGCAATGTAAGGAATGTTATATTTATTTCTTGTTATAGCTAATCAGGAAATAGGACAAATTTTCATAGGAAAGCAGCAAAGTTAGATAAGTATTTATGTGAGATTGACAAATTAGAATTACAATTTCCACGGAATTGCTTGTCATCCCTTGATTTCTGTATCTGTATCTGTAGCTGTAGCTGTATTTAAGCTGTATTTAAGCTGTATTTAAGCATTATTAATTTGTTGAATTTCCCTGACTTTCAAAGTAAATCCATTTTCCTTGACATTTCTCTGGGGAAACCCTTTTCATGTTCAAACCAAAAATTGCAACTCAATTTCCCTGACTTTCCTGCACCAAATCTGATAAATTTCCCTGACTTATCACAACAAAAATCACATGTAATTCATATTAACTTTATCTGAAACACTATAACTACATTTTTCGGTCAGAATGACCAGCCAAAGCTTCACTTGAATTTCCCTTACTTTTCCAGGTTTTCCAGATAATTTCAAGAAACAATTTTAACAGATTTGATAAAAGCAAATATACAATATGGAGGAAATTTTACAAATTAAAGATTTGGTAACGAAATGATGGAATTAGCCAACAATTATGTAAGAAGATATAATGATATTAATAATTAAGAGACTGCCATTTTGCGAAATTTCTGAAAAATTACAAAAAATATTGGATTTTTAGTGCATTAATGTTAATAACGATGCGTACACTAGTTGTTGAAACCACTTGAGATCACAAATACAGCATTTCCAATGCTTTTTACGAGACACATATCAATCAAAATAGTTGTCACAGCAATTTTCAGACATGATTTTCCTGAATATATACCTAACTTTCCCTGACTTATACCTAACTTTCCCTGACTTATACCTAAGTTTCCCCGACTTGTACCTAACTTTCCATGACATATAGCTAACTTTCCCTGACTTATACCAAACTTTCCCTGACTTATGCCTAACTTTCCCTGACTTTTGCCAAACTTTCCCTGACTTATGCCAAACTTTCCCTGACTTATGCCAAACTTTTCCTGACTTATGCCAAACTTTCCCTGACTTACGCCAAACTTTCCCTGACTTATGCCAAACTTTCCCTGACTTATGCCAAACTTTCCCTGACTTATGCCAAACTTTCCCTGACTTACGCCAAACTTTCCCTGACTTACGCCAAACTTTCCCTGACTTATACCAAACTTTCCCTGACTTATACCTAACTTTCCTAGAATTATACCTAACTTTCCCTGCCTTATACCTAACTTTCCCTGCCTTATACCAAACTTTCCCTGCCTTATACCAAACTTTCCCTGCCTTATACCAAACTTTCCCTGCCTTATATCAAACTTTCCCTGACTTATACCAAACTTTCCCTGACTTATACCAAACCTTCCCTGACTTATACCAAACCTTCCCTGACTTATACCAAACCTTCCCTGACTTATACCAAACTTTCCCTGACTTATACCAAAATTTCCCTGACTTATACCAAACTTTCCCTGACTTATACCAAACTTTCCCTGACTTATACCAAACTTTCCCTGACTCATACCAAACTTTCCCTGACTTATACCAAACTTTCCCTGACTCATACCAAACTTTCCCTGACTCATACCAAACTTTCCCTGACTTATACCTAACTTTCCCTGACTTATACCTAACTTTCCCTGACTTATACCTAACTTTCCCTGACTTATACCTAACTTTCCCAGAATTATACCTAACTTTCCATGACTTATACCTAACTTTCTGACTTACACCTAACTTTCCCTGATTTATACCTAGCTTTCCCTGCCTTAATGGTCAAAATGTCAACATTTCCCTGATTCATCACATACACGTAGAATTTAAATATGACTGCACATTCGGAGCAGGGCACATACCGTAGTTTATCCGTCAATATCCTGCCAAATTGCTAATACCACGAGCAAATCTGCGCTGCATTTTAGAGCAGCTGAACAAGAGAAGTTAGATTTTGCCAATTGAATTTATTCAAAAAAAAATTGCAGTAAAACCACGATTCCTGCATGCAGCACGTGTCACGAGAATTTCAACAAAACAAGAAATGCGTCGGTGCCAGAATAACCTCGTTTCAAAGTTGGCTTTTTTCAAATTTCAAGCACCTGGTGCCCTGTCCAGCAGATCTGATTTATCAAGCTGTAAATTCGTTCCATAGCTATTCAATCAATGGCAACGGGCATGCACTCCTGATGAAATTAAGGCTGAATGAATGCAGGCCTACAGCTCCTAAATAACTCCTAAATCACATGTCCTACCAAACGGAACCTGATTGAATTTTTCCCACTTTCCCATTCCTGCATATACAGCTCCTTACTGTTTCAAACAAGAAAAAAAAGTCATGGCCAAACCTGGGATTCACACATAAAATTCAAAGTGGACGTACTTGTCCCTTATTTTCGATTGTAATCGGATTTTTTTTCTTTCGATAAAAGGGGAATTCAGGACTGTCCAAAAATAAGCTACGTGTATATGATAGAAACCAGCAGAACGCCTGAATTAGTACATTTTCAAGTATGTTGTAGTGATGTAGTCATTAGATTCAAATTGGGCGAATAGCCATTACATTCCCACATGAAAAGGAAATGCATTTTGAAATACATTGCAAATTGGGAAATGTATTGCAAGTGTATTTTGCGGCAAGACATTCACAGCAAATACATTTCTAAATGCATACAGCAATGTATTTTAAAATGCATTTTTCAATGCATTAAAAAATACATTGAACAATGTATTATACGTAATTGAGTAGCCAATTGAGTTCCCATTTTAGTAGGATGTATATTATAATTTATACTGGTAAAAACAAATGATAACCAAATACTTGATTTATGTAAAATTAAGAAGTTAATTTGCACTGCTACTGATATCTTTAATTTAGAAATTAAGAGGGTTTTTCATATGAAATTTAGAAATTGTGGTAATGCTGAGGGTTAATTATATCATCAGTACAACACAATTGTCAGTACAGTACATTCTTCAATGCATTAAGCAATGCACTACCGTATGCATTGAAAAATACATTCTAAAATTCACATGTAATGTAGTTTAAAATATCATGAAATACATTCTGCAATACATTTGAAATGCATTATGAAATGCATCGCAATATAAATTGTTGAATACTCAGGAAATACATTTTCATATGCATTTTGCAATATATTAATGTCTCAATCTACACGTATTTTGAAATACATTTCAAAATTTTGTTTTTTTTTATAGCAAAAGGCCTGTTCTAGGATATTTTGAACAGAAGACCCACCAATTAAACCAGGTGACGGGAATTTCACTGTAACACGTTCGTCATTTTTGATATGTGATACACTTGTAGCAACACGAAATAAAAGTTCTTCAACTTTTAACAAGTCTGAGGTTTAATCATTGGAAAACAAGACCCACATGCAGGGTACTCGAAAAATTTTAAGCAGTAAGGACTTACTCCACCCTCTAACCGGATAACCTGTCTAAACTAATCTGGCACGGTACTGAATATTAGTTCAGAGCGATTATTTGCTCGGAGGTTTATTAGACCTAACAATGGACCAATGGTCCCGCTTCAGGACCTGCTCTTGGTATTAGTTTAGAGAGCATACAGTATTTGTTTATACTGACAATATTGCATTTGTTAAAACAGATCGTGTAATGATTTCTTTGACCTGACCAGAACACATTATTTCAAACTTGGTTTTCGACCTTTCGTTCGCTATTAAAACCACCACCAGAATTATTAGACAGGATCTCCCACCAGGATCTTCTACCAGAATTCAGTGTGATGACCTTGGTTAGGGATGTGCGAAAGAGGACCAAAGAAGAAAAATGTAAAGTTCCCAAGTAAATAAATTTTTCAACTTCCCTGACATTTCAAGGTTTTTGCAACAAAATTTCCCTGACTTTATCAAAAATTGCACATAGAAAAAATGTAAACAAAAATTACCAATTCCCAGGTTTTACAAGTACAAGTCCGGGGAATACAGTATAGCGTTCTGATGGGTACATCTGTTTTCCGAGAATATTCCTCAGGACTATATGAAAGACCCCCGTCAACTTCAGGGAAATAGTTGGAAAGTTCCACGATTGTAGTATGCAGAATAAACACCTGTTCAATTAAAACAGTTAAAAACAAAACAGGATGGATATATCGCTAATGCGCTTCAGCTCCAGTACGAATGGCACTCATCCAAGTTGGATGCAGATGGCAATAACTGTTCATTTTTAATATCATTGAACACCTGAGCCAAATTCAACGACAGTAAATTGTTTAGAAAGTAAATAAAATGTCACCCGATTCCAATGAATTACGCAGAAGTTGTTTCTCCTTCCCACCACCCCCAAATCGCTTAAAATTTAAACAACAAAATTCGCCATAGCATCATGAAACAGACAACATCAACTGACTACCAGCACCAACAGCCACCGTAAGTAGGAATTTTGAACTACTATACACATTATGGTATTTTTTTCGCACAAATTAAACTTAATTGTAGGCACCCTGTACAGTTTTTAAAGTATGAAAAGTTCGCAATTCTTCCAAAAAATTTCTCTTACATTATATATCTACCACTTTGGCATTTAGAAATGTGTTAAGGAGGGAGAAAAATCGTCAACAGAATTATTAGAAATCGCATTTAAACGAATTAACGAATAGTGTACGTAATTTAGCTAAAATTATAAGGTTGTAGATACTGGGATCACTCTCAATTCAGCACCTTATATTTTACAAAGAAGGTTATTGAGAAAGTACAAATATTTCAATAAATTTGCGTTGTTTTTCATAAGAAATTGTACACCATGCAAGTTCTACCTGATAGTAATATTTCAGAGTTCATATCAAAAATTTGCAACTCAATTTCCCTGCTTTTCCCTGACCAAATCTGATTAATTTCCCAGATTTATCAAATAACAAATGTCACGTGTAAGTAAAATTAACTTTATTTGCAACACTACAAATAACTACATGTATATTTTTTTTGCATTTTTCTATGCAACAGCAACATATCTTGGCCAATTGCCTCTGCTTCCAAGTTAGCAGCTTTTTGGATCCTCTTTTTTGAGTCAATAAAGTCAAAAAATTCAAATTCAAAATTTGTTGAATGTTTTCCCTGACTTAATGGTGAAAATGTCAACATTTCTCTGACTTTCCCTGACGGTATGAACGCTGTATTTCTAAAAACGGCTTAAGGTAAGTGAGCCAAACTACATCTGTCAGTTATGAGCAATTGCACAAATTAAATTGACCCCAGCATTATCCTTAATTATTAAAATTTGCAAAATAATTTTCACGAGAGTACGTTTAAAATCCATTGAATCCCACTGAAATTTTGCTTCCGTTTTCTAATGTAATATTACCTTACAATCAGATCAAATTATGTGTCGCTTAGCAATCACATAACCTAATTTTAATTTTATTCATTTATTTTTTGTTTTGTTTCAGAAAAGAGAAAAAGCATTGAAGGGATATAAGCCAAAGAAATCTGAAGAAGACAACACACGTACTAAAGTCGAATAGACTTAAGTTTAATATGGCATGTGTTGTAAGCAGTATTATGACTAATAGCATTGGTGCTTTCTTTTACGAAATAGAAACTTGAATCACAATCCGCCTCAAGTAGTTTCTGCGTCACGAATACAGTATAATTTACGCTTTAAAAAAAAGATCGAAAGCTGATATTAAGCGATCACAAAACAGAAAAATTAAATAGCAACTATTCAACTGATGTTGAGACTGAGTGCATCAAGCACATGTACCGATATTTTTAACTACATTTAAAAGCATGAAAATTTTGAAAATCGTTTTTGAAAATGTTTGAAAATAGCTTCATGTTCCTTATAACTATTATCGGACGCACTATACAAAGGAGTCCCCCAAAGATGAAGCTTTCAACATCAATGCCTTTCAGGATATAAAACTAATCTTTTGGAAGTTCAAAACTATAACAGTTGCCAATGAAAAGTATGCTATATTTATCGCCTAATTTCATAAATCATTAATTTTCACAGACAATTTCATTATTATTTTCATCCACAGAAATGCTTATCATCTTTTGATTTTTGTGCTAACCAATCTCAGCTATGAAAACGTCAAAATGATTTGGTGAATTTTAACCGATTTTTCTGGCTGTTTCAATTTCCCAAACAATGCCAAGTTTTTCAGGTCTGGGGGGAACCCTGTATATGGTTCGGATGGGGACAGCTGTTTTCCCCGAAAAGTCCTCCGCACTTTACAACAGACCCTAGTCAACTTCGGGGAAATGGTTGGAAAGTTCCACGCAGAATAAACACCTGTTCAATTAAAATTGTTAAAACATAACAGGTTGGCTAGATCGTAACTGAGCTTCAGCTCCAATACGAATGGCACTCATCCAAGTTGGATGTAGATTGCAATTACTGCACATTTCAATATCATTGAACACTTGTGCTCACGTCAACGACTGTAAATTATTTTGAAAGTAAATAAAATGTCACTCGATTCTAATGAATTATGGTAGCGAATTTCGCAGAAGTTGTTTTACCTTCCCACCACCCCCAAATCTTTCATAATCTAAACAACAAAATTCGTCATAGCATTATGAAACAGACCACATCAACAGACAGCACCAACTAACATCGAAGGTAGGTTTATAACTTTTATAAACAACCATACGCATTATCATCATTTTTTCCCACTAATTAGAACCTAATTTTAGGCACTCTGTGTAGTTTTTGAAATAGGAAAATATAAAAAAAGCAGATAGTTGTATTTGTATGTATCGAAGCCATGTTCAGAAATCCGTATCCGTAAAATTCACTGAGAATGTACTGTGGTTCCCCCAGAGATAAAATTGTCAACTTCCTGACCTTTCCAGTTTTTAAAACCTTTCCTTGACCACCCTGACCACTAAAACTGCAAACATGGCCTCTGCAACGAATGTCAAAGGCCAATGAATGTCTAAGAAAAGCTGTATCGATTATTACGCTTTACATTAACAGCTAGGAGATAGATTAACCCATACAGTATCTTTGTGAGGAAACAGCAAATTTAAAATAGCTTTTTAAAATGGACAATTTCAATATCAATTTCTGTCACAAAATTTCTCACCATCCCATAATAAGCTATGTAAAATGTATTAACGACTTTTCAAGTCCTATCCAATTATAAAACTTATGAAATATTTTTTTTAAAAAAAAAATAGCACTTTATCACATTTCACCACTTTCTTTTTCCTCCACCCTTCAAGCTTGACCTAGGAAAAATGCGCCATTTGGTTCTCCTCACCCTGGTCTTGATAGTGGCCATCGAGGGCGTGGTCACACAACCGGAAGTGGACGGAAATAAAGTCGAGGAAGAACCGGAAGTAGTTCGAGTAAGGCGTCAAGGGGTCATGGGCTGCAACAGCTATTGCAGGACGATAGGTCGACGAGGAGGTCTTTGTCATCCTGGGAGCAACGACCTCTGGAGCCCGTGTGGCAGAGGTCAAATTTGCGTCTGTCATTAAAGGTCAGTTGAAGTTTTTAAGATGATTTTTAGGTCATTCATAAACTCGTTCTTAGTACATCTAGAACCTATCTGAGTATATGTTTTTGGGACGGGTGCTCAATATTAGTTTAGAGAGGTTATTAGTTTGGGGAGGTTTTGGGGACAGTGGTCAACCACTTGGAAACTGCTGTTATTAACGATAAATGTGGCGTATCCACAAATTCTCTAGTGCACGTGCCTTAATTTCCCTGACTTGTCAAAGAAATGATCGACATCTTTTATTTGATAGGTCAGGGAAATTAATCAGATTTGATAAGTAAGTAAAATTAACTCTATTTCCAACACCCATTTGACATTATTTCTTGTGTTCTAAGCCAATAAAGCCAATAAATTCAATTTCAAAATTTCTTGAATTTTTCACTGACTTCCACCTGATTTTCCCTGACTAATTGGACAAAATGCCAACATTTACCTAACTTTCCCTGACTTTTCCTGATGGTATGAACCCTGCATAAACCTGATTCCCCCAAGGTCGCTTAGTAATCATATAAATAATTTTGTCGTTGTTGTTGTGTTTTGTTTTAGAAAAGAGAAATTAAGGATATGATCCAAAGAGATCTGGAATTGCAGAAGACATAAGTAATGTAATAATTGACTTAAGTCCACTGTAACTCGTGTGTTATAAGCAGTATTATGACTAATAACATCGGTGATTTCTTTTAATAAATAAAAACTTGAATCACAGTCCGTCTCCAGTAGTTTCTGCGTCACGAATACAGTATAATTAACACAAAGTTGATTAAGTTGGCGGAAAGTTGATATGAAACGATCACAAAACTGAAAAATTAAATAGCATCTATTCGATTAGTGTTGACATGTTCTCAAAGGCAATGATGTATACAGTGCCTTAAAACTGATTGCACCAAACACGTGTATTTTAACTAACAAATTAAAAATGACACAAAAATCTTTGAATTATCTGAAAATCGTAGTACAAGTCTAAATAACTAGTACGTCATTGCTATGGCATCGTGTACGTTCACAACTACGACTATATTACTAAACAAAGGGTTTTATTGCTGTACAAATAAGCAATTGCCAATGTAATGTATTAACTGTTTACTATAATATAAAAACAGGAGATTAAACACACATTTTTGGAATGAAACAGTCAATTTAGAGCCTTTCTTAAACTGAAAATATCATTATGAAGTTCGTGTGTTAGCCGATCTCGGCTATGAAAACCTGAAGACTGGGGGAACCCTGTATACTAGTGAATATCGTTCGGTAGGGGACAGCTATTTTCCCAGAATAGTCCTTAGAGTTATATGACAGACCCCCGTCAACTTCGGGCAAATAGTTGGAAGGTCGCTTTATTGTTTACAGATTAAACACCAGTTCAATTAAAATAGTTAAAACATAACAGGATGGATATATCGTTACTGAGCTTCAGCTCCAGTACGAATGGCACTCGTCCAAGTTGGATGTAGATGGCAATTACTGTTCATTTTTAATATCATTGAACACCTGAGTTCCATTCAAACAATAAAATTCGCTATAACTTCATGAAACTTTCCACAGGACCACATCAACTGACAGTTAGCACCAACAACTATCGCAGGTAGGTTTTCTATTTTTATAAACAACCATACGCATTATCGTTATTTTTCCCAACAAATTAGAAGTGAATTTGTGGCGCCCAGTGTAGTTTATGAAATTTGAAAATATGAAAAAAAAAACCTATACTTGCATTTGTATGCATGGAATGATGAAAGTTATGTACAGAAACCATATATATTATTTGTATTGTGGCATATGTAAAATTCACTAAGAATGTACTAATACATGGTTACCACAGATAACATTGTCAACTTCCTGACAATTCCAGTTTCTAAAACATTTCCTTGACCACCCTGACCACTAAAACGGCAAACATGGCAGGTATGCATGGCCCCTGCAAAGAATGTCAAATGTCAATGAATGCATATAAGAAACGATGAATCGATTATCAGATTGTATATTAACAGCTAGGAGATAGAATCCATACAGTATCTGCGTGAGGAAACAGCAATTGAGAATAGCTTTTTAAAATTGACAATTTCATTATAAATTTATGTCACTAAATTTCTCGCCATCCCTGCATTTTGTGCTAACCCATATTACATGTGTCAAATCAAAATTTGCAACTCAATATCCGCTGACTTTCCCTGACCTTCCCTGACCAAATCGGATTAATTTCCCTGACTTATACAAAAAAATGTCACATGTAATTTAACTTAACCATCTACAAAACTACAATTAACTAAATTTTTCTGTCAGGATAACTAAATAAATCTTCAACCGAATTTCCCCGACTTGTCCAGGTTTTCCAGACACTTTTTGGAAAATTTCCAGACAATTTCAAGAAACCGTTTTTACAGATTTGATCCGAGCAAATGTACCATATGGCGAAAATTTTAGAAACTATAGATCTGAGCGCGAAATG
The DNA here is from genome assembly GCA_034687865.1 of Kryphioiulus occultus. NCBI lineage: Eukaryota > Metazoa > Arthropoda > Diplopoda > Julida > Julidae > Kryphioiulus > Kryphioiulus occultus. The sequence goes on from JAQGAF010004810.1 coordinate 12,728, forward strand.
ATGGAAATGGCCCACAAGTTTGAAAGAAGATATAATAATAATAATGAAATACTAGAAGAAGTATTGGAGTTTTAGTGCATTAATATTAATAATGATGCGAACCCTAGTGGTTGAAACCACTAGATCTCAAACACTGCATTTTTGAGGACTTCTTATTTGCAATTTTAAAAAGTCTTCATAAAGATGGAAACGTTGTAGGTGTTTTTTTTTAACAAAAATAATGCATTTTAGGTGAATTTTTCAAACGGAAAATTAATGATAATGAAAACGACGTAGGCAAAATTTTAGAAAGAGTAGAACAAAAATACAGCTTTTTAAAAAAATTTCCAGATATAATGAATTTCCCTAACTTCCACCTGAATCCTCCGACATAATGGTCAAAATGTCAACATTTCACTGACTTTCCCTGACCACATTTCATTTCCCTGACTTTCAGTGACTGTAGGAACCCTGAATTAGCTATGTAAAATGCATTATCGACTCGTTGAATTTCCGTGAAATGTTCACAGTGAATTCATTTCCGCTGACTTTTCCAGTCCTTTTCAATTTTCCTTGTAAATTCAAGTAAACATTTGTATAACATTTGGAAATGCTGTGTGTAAAAATTATAAAATATATATTTTTTTATAACAATTTATCACATTTGACCACTTTCTTTTTCCTCCACCCCTCAAGCTTAACCTAGGAA
>JAQGAF010004811.1:0-13412 GCA_034687865.1 Kryphioiulus occultus
ACCCGATCAGACTTATTTGATACTTGTTGAAACATTTCTGATACCAAAAAAATACAAAAAATGGAAGCCTACTTACTGTACTAGCAACTTTAAAAATACCTTTCAAATTTTTGTAAGGGTATATTGTTCGATTAAGTTAGGTAAGGTTAGCTCAAACGAGCTCTTAAATCTCTCTGATGATTAAATTTCGATATACAGATGTACATGTAGTTTGGGGCCTCAATGCCAAATCTTATGCATGAAGGCGATATCCAAGAAATAAATATGAAAGAACTAGGACCGATTCCAGATAATTTTGCATATTAGTTTCACTTCTTAAAAATTAGAGACTGATTTGCTAAACTCTTTCAAATCCGCGAGATTAAACATTACCGTTTTTCGAAGCCAGAATCCGTTTTTAATCTCATTTATTATTATACACGTGCACGTACACTAGTCGTTTATCATAGCCATTATAGAGGCCATAAATTAGACGTAATTTTTCAAGCGCAAAATTCACTTTGGATCCTCACCATTATTTCTCTGGTATGAAAAGTGATTTAATATAACAAAGGTTGTCAGGCTTGGCTATAACAACAGTTGGCCCAGAATGCGTTGTTTGTATGGTAATTGCACCTTATAATGTCGTTGGGCAATTTTAATGGCGTGTTATCAAACCGCAGGATCAGAGTGCAACGTCATGACAGAGAAATTAAGTGGCGTCGATCTCGAGTTAAAAAGTCGAAGAACCTTCGATAAATATTTAATGACGTTTATGACGTCAGGATTAACGGGGGATTAACGGGGCAGGTCATCGAGGAACTACTTTGTATTCGGTGTTTTTCCATCGTATTTAACATTTTATTAAAATGTAAACATAAAACTTAATTAGATTTGGATGCTTTTGTGATGTTAAGTTTCGACCCCGTTTTATTCAGACATCATCGCTTCTGTGATCGTGTTAATGTTCCAATTTCACGCGTGCCAATCTAATTGGGGAATAATTTGACGTTGCCTAATCTATGTGTATTTGCTTAGATACTCTAAGTGGCTTTTAGCGTGCAGACTAGGCAAATATTTTCATTGCAATAACTGCTGCAAAGATATAAAAATTAGCTGAGCAACCATCAAATTGCTAAAACTATTGAGTTTTCCAGCCACACTTGAGCCATATAGGTATTGACCTCTGGTCAGCGAAAAGGCGAGATAAAACTTTGTTGCCAAAAAAGGATAATATTTCACTATTACGATTTTTATTTACACGGATGTACGTTCAACCCCAATCTAAAACGTTTCGCACTATACCGGTATGTACATGTATATGAGGTATACTTTGTCATGATAATGTACTGGACATTTACTGAAACTATCTATTAAGCAAATTTTCTTTTTATATGTACAGTGTATTTAAATGCGATAAAATATATTATTGGAACTGGGTGAAATAATGTAGTTGGAAATGGCAAAATTATTCTGAAAGTACTTCTGAAATACATATACAGCATATAGATATGCAAGTATAATTTCATTAACAAAAAATAATACTGTTACATGTAAACATTTTGTTTTGAATATACCCTTTAATATATCCTAGGTTTTATTTGTGCACATACTGCATTTTTGCTGCGTTTAAACTAAATTTAATGATGAATCTAAGAAATTTAATGTATTATCAGTGTAATTGGTTTTTTAATGACGGATTTCATGCAAGTATATAACGTTGAAGTTGAACGAAACTGCGTAAAACTGCAATTCCATGTATGTATTTGTATTCGTGGGCATCGAATTATCTTAGAAACTTGGATACAACGTGATCTTCAATCAGAATCGAATCACTGATTTTTACCAAGAATTAATTCTATTTATGAACAAAGGATAATATATTCGAGGCCTGAGGCCGGGCTTTATAATTCACCTGTTTCGGTTTCCATGAATACATTAATAACGTTTCAGAGAAAACATATTGCGGAAAACATCCACTTTTGTCCGCGATTTTATAGATATAATTTTTTTTTGAGAAATGCTACTGCTGCACTGAAAGCAGCTTTTTACAAAATAGTGGATATTTTAGTCATATTTTATGAGGGAATCGAGTGTTTTGTTGCGCGTTGTAAGCAATCCCATATTTGAAACCTTTATACCCTTTATCCTTACTTGTAATAAAAACTCTTTTAGCCAGATACTTCAAAGCTAATGCGTGGCTTGCTATTAAACTGCCTTTTTCTTCCAATATGGCAGCACTATTTTAATATTAGTGAAATAATTGATAAGGAACTTGTATACCTTACAATCTCATTTGTACATGTACATTTTTTTTTCTTAAATAGTCCTCTCGTATTTATTTGCAAATTCTTCAGGATCACGGGCGTCCGCAGGGGGATGCGATAGGGGCGTTTTCCCCCTCCCATCTTTGCTTTATGAGAAAAGCAAAGATGGAATTGAGCTGGGTTAACAGAACGCCAAGTGCCACCTGGTGGTCATGCAGTTTTAAAGCTACATGTTCATGACATGCATGTATCTCTAGAAAATTTGAGGTTGTATCATAATTAATTACTTGAATCGAAGAAGTACCTTATATGCTAGCTTATATTTCCCACAGTTCTAATCATAATTTGGAATGAAGCGTCTTACGAGACTTGCATAATTATCAATTTTAGAACCGGGAGTTTTCATAAAGGAGTGAAACATGTACTTCACAAACCCGTGAACGTTCAGATTTAACATAAATATTACAGTGTATATTTCTTATTTGACGTATACATTTAATCATGATTAATTATAATGGTCAGTCCACATTGGCCAGGCAGAGAATCCCTACTGTCAACGAATCTGGGCCAAAAAAAGTACTTTTTTATCCTCATTTATGATTTATGAATGCATTTTTTGTAGAAATAATTTGCCACTGACGTAGTCGTGAATGTCCGAAGTATAAACACATATCCCGAATCGTTAATAAATAAACAAGTCTGAAAAGCAGCGAAGACGAATCTCATTTTGTTTCACATCATATCGGTAGTTAGCAGTCAATGAAGTCTGCTGCAGACATTTTTGTTTACATGTAGATTATCAATGCATATAGCCGTGGCATTCATTTATATACCAGTCAAGTATGTGATCGCGAATAATGTTAACATTCGGTTAATGTTATCGAAATCGCAAAGTTCTGAACGCTCGTATACAAATACACCTTAAAATCATCACTAATTGTAATTAACAATTCGCTTAATCTGTTATCATTTTCCCTAATGGGGATACATAAAACGTAAAGAATGAGAAGTGTTTGAAGAAAATGTCTACAATGATGTCCCATCTGCTATCAATATAGAAAATTTCAAGGAATATTCTCCCAAATGTTTGATATTCACTGAATGTCGAAAATATTTCAATAGCTCCGACAATGAATAAATCTGACACTTGCCAGGCTGTCTGTAAGTCAAAACATCGGACTGATGAAAGTGATTTTGATGTTGACGAATATGAAACGTGCATCTTAGTTGAGAAACCACAAACAAGCCCTAATACGTTTGACAAGGTGTGCAGCATAAATCAATTGATTTTCAAATATAATACATGTATGAATATGAGAATTTCATTAACTGACTTCTACAGAAACATTACAGGGTCAAGTAACTTGGTGCAAACAAAAGTAAAATCGGTCGAGAGGTATTAAAGATTCTGTATAATCGAAAATTGTACCTTATTGGATTACACGCTCACAAATAATTGACTACAGTTTGAGCAACTCCTTTTTAATCCTTTTTATGCAACAATAAGTTACATATTATTCTTCGGTGGTTAACTAATTATAACCATCAACCGATTTTGTACCGAATCACTTGACATTCTGAGACTTTTCCAATTAAGGCCCACTAGATTTGCGCATCGTCCCATTACGAAAAATTTGGTTTTCACCTTTTACCATCATGTAATTCCATCTTTTTGGATATTAATCGTGAATTATGAAATGAAGACTTTCAAAATAACCATTTTGAGCGTAGCGACTGATTGTTGGGTGGGCCGGTTTCAATTTTATTTGCACCAAAATTAATCATTTTTCAACGGGATTGTCATTTAAGGTATCACAAGGTATGGGTTGCCATTTGAAATTTTTATGATGGGTCAATAAAGGTCAGGGGGTGGGTTACTGCCATTTGCGAATATTCTTCAAATGGTTCCCGCTACGTTTGATAAACATACCCCCAAACACGATTTCTCTATCTCATATTGTTTTTAAATAATCAAGGTGGAAAGCTTTATATGAACACCTTGTATATGTATTTTTTTTAGCTGTAAATAGCTTTGTATACAGTTACTGTAATAATGTAAGCCAAAATTGTACGCAAGATGAGAAAACGTTTACACATTCATGTAATTTTCATAAACTGTATACATTTCGTTGGTTGAAACCGTTTCGTTCGTGCTTTTGGGCTAAACTGTGATGAGTTCGTACAAAACATGAAACATTTCGACCCAGACCATCGTTTTATGGAACTATCGTGTCACCGCCCTTTACTTCAAAGGTTATTGTCAGATATGAACGGCAAATGCTCACTTATTAATGACACTTTCATCGCAAACCACAAATGCCATCAGCGTTTAGTCGAGCGACAACTATTGGCTACAGACGACAACTGTCGCTGAACCTGCACCTGTACGATTCCCTAAATTCCCAAAATAGATGGCGGACGAGCCGAGAGGGTTCTTAATGGTGATTAATTTAGTCTCACTTTCATAATCTAATAAGTTTTATGACGTTAGAAGCATCGAGTGCGAGCGGCACGGAATGCACTCGATGACATTATAATGCATTTTTATCATTGACTGGTACGAGGCCATTTCCCCTTCAAATGACATCAAGCCCATTAACACATTTCTGTTTTGTGGCGCGATTTTGCTAATTGCATTTTCTGGCGTCAGGTTCTTTGAAGGGTTATTTGGCTGAAATGAATCTGAGCGAATTTTGCGACTATTCAGCGTTTTTCCACATGCCTAGCTGCCTAGGCCAACAACATGATCGGTTCGCATGAACTTAATAATATTGATGTTCGGAATTATTATTCATAAATTCTTCGTGATTTCAATTAAGATTGGCGAACTTATGAGGCGCTGATGGGATGTTGACGTTTCGAAGCAAAATATTTACATTGATGTGCTTACGCGAAAAGAAAAATCGGAAAATTCCCAACTATTCTAGAGTCAAATGGGTTCACGTAGCAATTGAAAACTCATAATTGTAACATAATTCGTTCATTTTTAATGACGATTTAACTTTTGATGTGAATGCTAAACTTGCATAAAATATAATGAGTAATATAATATAATAATTTGACGTATATTCGGTATAGTCATAGCTCCTACATAGAAATTACAGCACGAGAGGGTGACTTCTCCTAACACGCGTAGGCTGGTAGTGATTGCCTGGCGGTAAGGGGCATCTAAATCTGAAATTGCTTTGTTAGGTTAGTTTAGGTCGGTTAGGGTAAACACAAAAAAATTCAGACTGCTAGGACAGGTGTCATTATTTCATACTAGACAAGCAGAGATAGAATATAATGTAAATGTTATGTACACATTTGTAGCAGGCACTACACCGAAATTTATCCAGACGTCCATTTCACGTACATCCTTTTTCATTTACAGCATCTAAATTAGTAGGAAATTAATTTCGAACATTTCGGTTTATGGCTTATGATGCCTATGTTTATACGTATTGATTCTCATCCTACTAACAGATAAAGGATTTCGATTTGAAATTCATTGCGCGAAACCTTTAAACACCCTGTATTATGCAATTAGGCAATCACGCATAGCAATGGGGCGGACTAATGATGCACCATTTGACATTTGCGCCAATTCACCTTTAATCTGATGTTCGTATGCGGTGTTTTGCCCACAAAAAATCGTATATTAGATATTGTGTCATTGGTGTGTCACGATCTTTTTAGTAATCACAAATACCTACTGTATGTGCAACAGTTGGCATATAAACGGAAGACCTGTGCCGTCTTCGTAATTTTGTTGATGAATAATATCGTATTTTTCTTCGAATACGTCTGGCGGGCACTGGATAACAAAATGATAATGATCGCATTGTTCGTATTTTACTAAACGCATAAACATAAACAATGCTTTGACATAAACGGCTCATTTAACATCCTGCTCTCTTGAACAATACCGAGCAAATTCTTTCAAAATAATGCGAGATGAGTTTGCATCAAGGTCGAAACAAAACAGGTGTTTATGTTCTAGTACATGTACACAGTACTAGCAAACACAATATGTCATAGAAACTCCATGGCATCGTCTCATTTCTATTGTCCGACCTGGAGGTAGACCTGGGGGTAAATGCATGTTTCGTGTACAGTATCTCAATTATCCCGTAGGCAGTGTTACCAGGACGTTCTTTGCACAGTACTTTTCAAGTACAGGGTGTTTATAAAGGTTGTTTACAACTTTAAAAATTAATAACAGGAATTCTAACTGAAATACAGGAACATTCTTTGGTTCATGTCATACACCAACTCATAGTTTTTTTGAAGTTAAGTCAGACCCCCACAAGGGGTTATGTCAGGTATGGATTAACTCGGCACACCGCCGCATTGGGCTCGATTTTGAAAGATGGCCTAGACGTTCTAGTGGGGTTATCCATGAATGGTATTCATGACTTAATGACCAGAATAAGCAATGCCTTTGTTCCTGTTGACGGGAACATGCTGTCTAGTTCAACCGAGAGGGTTGAAATTCCTCTTGTCAAGGCCTTGCCTTGGCGCCCTTAACAGTTGGTATGGTTTGTGGTGGCATTCCATGCCCGGTGCCCTTGATTGGCATTCCATGCCCTTTGCCCTGGACAGGCAGACTAGGCTGAGCGCTGAATGTGGAAGGTTGTGGTCCGATTGTCATGTTGTCACTGCTTCGTCTATGAATAAAACATTCGAGTTCATGTCATGAAGTCGTCGTCGAGTCCTGATTGCTGATCGTTCCACTGTTACGCGATTAAATGGCGTAACTACCACCAGAGGCGCACATGTCAAAGTGAATTAAACCCAAAAAAAAACCTTTACAAGAACCAAAGAACTTTATAAACACCCTGTGTATTTTCAAATTAAACGAAAGCGTAATTTTATGTTCGAGCTTGCGCAATGCTGCTTCCATTATTGGTGGCCTGGCACTCCATCAAAGGATTTAAATGGCTTACGTTCAATTCATCCGCTTTATTGTTTAATTAAATTGGCGTCGTAATATTATGCTTCTGTTTACCCAAGTCGAAATACAGTACATGTACTCATCATCGGGTGGTGTTTTGTGAAAACAGAAACTGACATGCCTATGCTTTCGCACGCAGCGAGTAGGTGGGAATTCATTTGGCAAATTCGTATGCAAATCACGAAGCCATCTTTTTAAAGAGGGATGATATTACGTCCGAATAGGATGGTACTGTACGTGTAGCGTGATGACTGAGGCATTGCACACCGGGAACGTGATCCGAATGACAAACTCGAAGACGAACGTTGAAATCAGGGTTGTTTTTATCATAAGCCGCAATTCGTAGTACGAGTGTTTTCGGCACGGAATCCTAAATGAAATTGGTCTCAGCCAATCAAGCCCTCTAACTTTGATTCCATCCCCAGCCCAAATCATTTGCTGTCTCAGTGGGGTATCGTTGAATGAAGGCACTTTTTTCCATTTTTTTTCACGTCCGAAATGGTAAATGGCCAATGGCTCTAATTGCGTTTTGGTGAAATTGCGTCGCATTTAGGCTTCAAAAAATAAATAAAACAGCCGGGATTTGGTAAAAGCAGTCAGATTCTTGGAGATTTGCGATTACGATGAACGCATGGGCGACGCACCAATGAACGTGGAAAAGAAAACTGTCTCTAATCCGCTCAAATGTGATTTCCCAAGAGCTGGCTGTCTTTGTTCCAGCCAGGAAAACTCCACTGTTTTCATTTCTTTTGTTTAACGTTGAAATTAACGGACTTTTCGTGAAATACCGTTTGGTGGGAAGCTTCCAAATCCGCCACACAGTGGGCAATTTTCAGATTCAAGGCGTACAAAAATGAATTTTCGAAGGTATTAGATATAAAAATTAAACACATTGGGATTATTATGCATACTACAAGTTTCAATATTACAGTATATTATATACATCTAAGTGAGTATTAGTCATTTTGTAATGCCTCTATGGACCTTTCAAAGGCTGCATGAAATTGAAACACAAAATGTTGAGCGTCTACTTGACAGCACATTTTTCGGCGTTTACTGTCTAATTTGACAAAATCTTCTATTGTATAATTTCACTGTATGTTATAACATTATTAATTTAAATAAATGTTGATTGCAGTTTTAAGGTACAGTGAGATTATAATGTATGATGTGTTAATTGGTGACCACTTGTCATGAATGACCCCTTTCCATTGCATGGTCGTTATATTCAGGTTTCCTTATGCCGAAAAACATTCTTTTGATTCATACATAGACAATCAGTAGCATGAAATTGAATACACTGCATACTGAACCAAAAATTAATAAAACAACGTTTTACTAATTTTTTCCACATAGAATTGCAAAATTGCCCACTGTGCGTTGTTTGGAAATGCATTATTTTCATGACGAATGTATTTTTCTGATTCAATTCAGACGTTTCACCGCTTTTGATATTTATTTTATAAAATATAAGTTTTTTCAAATATGAAACGTGGCGTAGAGGTTTTGGAGAAGAGTTTAAAGAGCAGGTCGACTGGCGCCAGCTGTAGCATACGCCAACCTTTTTTACTACTTCGTGTGGTCACGTCCCTAAATTCTTGCTAATTTTTCTATTGATTTCAACACGTGCATGGCCACTCGAAGTAACATTAAAAGGCCAGCCACGAATGCAATTCAACTATACAACATGTTGATGGAATGGTAAAGCAAGTTTGATTATGGCAAATCCGGCAGTTGCCATGGAAATGATCTTGAACCTGTTTCTTTGACATCGCATTTAGTAACTAGGAAACGATACGGGCTTTGGCGAAATCTGTTGCTTGCATTTTCGTTGTAATACTCGGGCAGGAAATTATTTTGTATTACCATGGGAAAAATTAGACCTCTAGTAGTGCAATTGTCTAATGCCAAATCGATCGTGATATTTAACCAAATAATTCATTTAATGCTGAATGTACGTAGCAGTCGGATATGAATTTGTATACAGTATACTTAAAACAAAATTATACAAACAGGAAGCATGAGATTTGGGGCTTGCCTGTACTGCATACATTTTGGAATGTACAGAAATTAATTTATTTTGAACTTCTTGATAGAGCGTACTTGAATTGTAAGTGCTTTGATGTCCCAATTAATATGTAGTTTTGTTTTGCTGCTCCATACGAGGTTTTCGAATTATAATTTTTCACATTTGCGTTTATACAGATCGTTATAGTATTGCATTAAAGACTCCTGGGAAGTAGCTTTGACCTTAATACTGAGGACATACCGAGGAAAAACGCGATAATTAAAGAACCTGGTAGATAAACGTGGTCACTTACCACGTTGGTATTTAATAATGTCAACAGACTACTTTGACAATTTCTGCAGTAGATTCTGGGCAACACCTCATCGCTGCTTTCGTCATTATCTAGTTTGTAAAACTTGATTTTCGTTTGGTATGTCCACAGTATAACCAGTAAATAATGCAAAAGTGTGTTTATTGATTTTGCACAGCGTACTACAAAATTGTGTCCAAGAACTTTAGAGTTTAGAGAATGAGCAAACTCTAAAGTACTTGGAGCCTACCCGTTTACTGTTTACATGTATATAACCAGCACAGAATGGTTTGCATTGATCAACGTTGTATGGTACACTCACGACATCTGACGATTTCATTTGCCAACTCCACCCACATGTAGTTTTGTCCAATTTTCAATCGGAACTAATGACAAAAGATCCCTCTACTTGGCAGCGTTACAGGACATCGCGATTCATGGTGAATCCGTATGATATGTCACTATATATTGTCAGGATTGGTTTTCTGGGCTCGTAAACATCTTTGGAAGATGCTGAGTGGCCACGTACTTTGAGATATCATCAATTTGGAGAAAATTCAAGGTTGACACTGCGCTAAGATAATAGTTTCACCATCCATCTGGCCAGATGGATTGTGGGTAATGCATCGAAGATCACTCTAGAAAGTAGATTTAAATGGAGAAGTAAAAGGCCCGAAACCATTACTATGGTAGAGTCTGGGTCATAGGTCTAAGTAACAGTATTTGTTACGTTAAATTTTTGTGAGAACACTCAACGTTATTCGAGCTGACTCAGAGTAGTGTATTTGGCGTTTCGATACTGGCATCTTTTTAATCAAATAATTTGAAGTGTTTCTCGTGCTCTTGAGCAAGTACGAATAAGTTAGCTTCAAATTTCGCTTTTATTCGTGCTCTAATTATACTTCGTACTTCAAGTATAGCGCTTAGTAATATTTAAATAAGATTTCGGACGAATTACATTAAAATACAATTTTTTTTCATGCTTTATTGAGTCTATTATGCTAAACATTTTTTGCTAACATCGTTAGTTACTTGTTAGAAAATTAATTACCCCCAAGTGAAATACAAATGTATTTCACTTTAAAAAAGCCTAATTTCATCGCCATGGCTACCAATTAAGAAAATCGTTAGGCATACAAAGGACTGTCACGTTCCTTATTTCACTGAAACAAATTTTAAGAAAAAAAACTTCACGCTAAGATTATGCACTCTTCCGGAATTAACGTTTAGGTGTGGATTTTCATTGTTGCAAAAGTGGGCTAGTTGTCGGTGTGATGGTTTCGTGCTACAGCCAATTAATCTCCGTGAAATGTTGGCTGAATTCAAAATAAAAAGCACTGCAGTGTCGTTGCTAGGTGAGGGGCTTCGAAGAAACAGAAAAGATTTGAGAGGTTGATCAGCAGTGGTTTGAAGTGTCGACAAAAATCGTGATAAAAACACGAACTTTCGAGACATTAACCAAAATGAGAAGCACGTATGGCATTATATAAGCATGGGATAAAATTGAAAAATCTTCAAAATCTGTAGTGAATTCTCTGTGATTCGTGTCACTTATTGTTCTTTAAATAAGTTTTCCAAATGGACCAAAATTAATAGAAAAGCTTTATTTACGAATGATTTCAACAGTAGTGTAGGCACGCTATCTGCCAACTTTTTTTTGAAAACCCTGAAATACACTGAATTGCCAAAAGTAATGGGACACTTGCTTGTGTGCAGTATTTCGATGTTAGTTTCTATATCGGTAAGATGTTGGCCAATATTTTGCTTCTGGGACATCCACAACTCTTACATCCGAACTTTTGCCACAACTTGGGTAGCAAAAAATGGTCAAATTTTTTATTTACCTGCATGGTAGAAAGAGACGTTCACTAGATAATCACTTTTTATTTACTCTTGAAATTGCCATTTCATTAATAAAAATAAATAAATAAAGATACCAAAAATCCAAAATTGCACGCGCACGAACGCACGAGAGGAGAATTATTTCGAACGTCTCGTGCGTTCGATTTTTTATTTTTGCCATCTTTATTTATTTATTTGTTTAAATAAACCTGCAATTTAAAACGTCAATTAGAAACGATTCTCTAGTGAACGTTTTATTTAACCAGGTAAACAATTAATTTTGGTGTTATAATAACTTATTTCAACAAAATTATGCTCCGTGGTTTTGCATAGTAGGCATACAGTAAGTGTTTAACTTCTAACTCATCCTTGAAGAAACACGAAAGTTAAATGAAAAATTGACAAATTTGTTGTGTTGAGCGATTGAAGAGCGTGTATAAAAAAGTAAGAAGACTTACCTGTGTGGCTAGAAGTGAAGGAAATGCCTCGAGATTACGATTTTTATAGTTTGTATCGTCCAACTTTTTTTTTCAAGTCTTGGAAATGTCACCGAGTGGCAACCGCGCACTTTTGGAAAGTTCAAAAAATCAGTTGAGGTCAGGATTTTCGTTAGTTACCACCACAAAGTAATCTGAAACTCCGCAATTCATTGTCAATTTTGCAGGGTCACGTGGTGGTTGTCTTGATCGCTGTCCATTTTACATTTTGGTGGATGCACTTTCTACATGTTTTCACAGGCTCGGCAAGAGATGCATTTAGGTGTTGGTGGAAAACGATGGAATGAGATTGGTTGGCTCGTGTGCACGAGGCAGAGGCTTTCAATTCAGAGATGGGGGTTTGATGGCGCCCACCAGAGGGCGCCAGCTACAAATAATATTAGAGAGACGCATAAAAATATTCACCATCACTCCCCTGGGAATAATCTTAGCAACTGATGCACGTGTAGTCTATTCTTGTCGAAAATTAAAATACAGATTGGGTGCACTATTTTTTCTTTACATCGGCCATTAATGAGCCACTGGGCCGTTAGGGTGATAAACTAACTAGCATTGTATTGTAACGCAAACTATGCTATAGTAACCACATAGTTTGAACTACAATTCGTACAAATTCGTGCGAAGCGATTAAATTATTCCGCTTATGTTTTATATAAGTAACGAGGCGCTAATGGGAAATGAGCGCATTTAATTTTAATGATACCTGGTAGTGTGTAATTGTTTCAAACAATTTTGAGCTTAGCAAACTAATTGATTCTAGTTTTTAGGCACGTTTAATGTTCATTTATTTATTTAGAAGCTAAATTATACTGTTTTTCGTAAACAAGGGGCCATCTATAAATTATGTATAAACTTGATGATGTGCAGGGTGGGCCAAAAAGCGGGAATTTTTTAAAAGGTTAAAATAAAAACTTAAAATTTGTAAAATTATTTTTAACTACATCACGTTGTAGAGTACTAAATGTCATTTATAAATTACCTTATTACTAGGGCTGGAGATCGAAAATAAATTTATTTCGAATATTCCAAGATTGAATCGAAATATAGATTCACTTCAATAGAGAATTCGATTAGCTGGCATCAAAAGATCGAATTCATATCCCATTGAAATTAATGGAGGCTATGCTTGTATTTCATATGCTTGTTTATTAAATGGCGTCAATGGCATCTTAATGGCATACTCACGTGAATTAAGAATGGCTCAGAAGAATTGTACAGCATATTATAAGTTATAAACTCGATCGCATAGTCTTCATTCATTTCAATTGGATTTGAGCTTGGAATACCCTATAAAATCGATTTTCGATCTCAACCCCAAGTTATAAGGTAATTTATAAATGGCATGTAACACTCTTAAGGTGAAGACGGATAGCCCGGGGCAGCGGAAAGTTAGATTCTCACAGCAAAAAATTTTCCTTTATACTATGTTTTTTAAAACACGTAAAAGAATGAAAAATTATCTTACCAGTTATTCGGCAGTACGTACTTAGTATCATATTGATAGAAATATTGTCTATATTTGCTGATAAGTTTTTTATTCGCGATTTACTTCGTTCAGATTTCAATTACAATC
>JAQGAF010004812.1:0-13412 GCA_034687865.1 Kryphioiulus occultus
TTAAGTCCATTAAGCTGCCTCCTCTCATGATTAGAAATGAGATTTACAGGCAAATTACGAGCTACTAGTTTCCCTGGAAATGTAAATTGTGCTACCAGCTAGCATGTATTTGTTAACAGTATTATACTGAGTTGAATTCAATTTGAATTAAATGTATGAAAATTTTTCTGATTTATTTCCATTCTTTCACACATCTCTGTTTGCAATTTTTTGAACAGCTTTATTTATTGCAATATTATAGCATCTTTTCTAATTATTTTTCAGGTAAAAGAGTTGATGTGGAACATGGATTCATCATTGCTGGCTATTTTGATTGAAGAAATTGACGAAGAAAACATTTCCTTGGAAAATCATTGCAGTCGTAAGATACCAAAGACTTATTCTTTAATGGCAGTGTATAATCATAAAACTAGCTGCATACTGGTCAAATTATTAGAACAATTTACATTATTTTTATAGTATATTACATTCTGATCGTCTTTGTGAAATTATGTACTTCTATCTGTGGTTGTTTGTGACAATGTACTAGTTTCAATTGCTGTTTGTTACTGTATTTGAATATTGTGCATTTCCATGTGAAATTTTATTCTAAAAATTGAGTTGGTATATTCTATGAGTATACTTTTTTCAACATATAAGGCATTGCAATATTTTATTAAAAATAATTCGCACTTGTTAATTTATTTCAGTTCAAATATGGACGGTGAACAATTATCACTGGTATCTGAAGCAAAGCTTTAGTAACACATCAATGAGAATTGGAAGTATAACTGCGATGCATTGGGACCTGGAAGATGTTTATCTTCTTCATGTATTATGTACTAGTGGCTTGTATTTCAACCTTACATGGACGTGGATGGTTACACATACCAGGGATACCACTGAAGCAGACCTTGGTACTGTTGCAGTAATTGATGGTGGTGAGTCGCAAACATGCTGATTGAAATTTTCCCATGCTACTGTATTTCAATAACAAACACGGTATTTCATATTACATTTTCAACAAATAGCCCAAGTCTTGTTAACACCTTTTCGCAAGGTTGTGATTCCACCACCGTTATCTGCAATTAGCCTGCAGCTTCCAGCGCCAGTGAACCATGTGGTGACGGCACCCTCAAAATGTGCTAACGACATGCTAGTTATAACTGACGAGAACAAAATATCAGCATACAGCCTAGGTAAGCCCAATTGTTTATACTGACATGTGCCATGTCCCAAGTACAAATGCAGTACTGTTGCAAAAAAATGCCATGTTGCACAAATCTACAAATAATCATTAGGTGTTCACCATTTGACTAGGGTTGTTATTTCAGTCATATTGGGGCCAAACGACCTAATTGGCTCATCCTTTCATCTCTTGCACCTTCCATATTGAAGGTTGGCCATTGGGCAATAGCCTAAAACCATAATATAACTTACTACGTGGAAAAATTTATAAAGCTGAAGCTTGTTGCTGTTTTCCCCTCTACTTGCTATGTTACGGTGCGAAAGCAATAGGATATAACACTGCAATTTGTGCTTTTAAAAGTGAAGGTGACAAACCATGCATATAAGATTACAGGCATACCCCACTCATACATCAGGTTCGGTTCCAGGGGTGTGATGTAAAACGAAAATGGACATAAAATGAAACATTGCTTTTTTGCAATGTTTGCATGTAGTTGAAGGTGGCCTCAGTATGAGTTTTCACTTTTTATGCCATTTAGGCCACACAGAAGGAGAATAGACCGTTTCAAATTCATAAAATCACTAAAGATGCACTATGTTACAAAAAATTACTCAAAAATGATTGAAAACAAGTCGAAAATCAAAAGTGCCAGGTCGCTAAACTGACGTAAAAGCGGGGTAGCTCAAGTATGGTCTGGGTACATTTATGAGCGAAGCAACGTAAAACGGGGTATTCCTGTACATCTAAAAATACAGTGAAATAATTAGCACTAACATTAGTACTTCGTGAAGATGACAATGCATTAGATGACCATTTGATGTGGCTCCTATATAGAAAACATTTCCACTTCACTACACTAGATGATGTTAACAGCTATTTCCATATCATTACACCAACACTACACGACAATGAGCATATAACGTCCACCATTCATTAGTTACAAGGACCAATGTTAGCAACAAATGTGGTTCCAACATGATGAGGTCCCTGCCCATTTCAGCATTAATGTGCGGCATTATCTTGATGCTACCTTTGGGGCCCAAGGGATTGGTAGAGGTGGGCCAGTTGCTTGGTCCCCTAGGACCCCAAATTTGTTTCTATGTGGTGTTCATGGATTTCTTCTTATTAGTATATGAGACGCCCGTGGAGTCTCTTTAGGATCTTGTGGCCAGAATTGCAGTTGCGGCTGGCAATGTCAATGACATGCTAGGCATACAGGTATTACTGCTCATGGTAGACATTTTGAGCAATTCCTGTAAGACAGTCCAATACAATGGCGGAATGTATGTTCCATTTGTTGCTAACATTTGTCCGTGTAACTTATGAATGGTGAACGTTGGACCCTAGGTTCATTGATGAAACCTGTGTCTTTCAGTTTACTCTAACACCAGGTAGCATTTGTACCATGAATTAAAAAACACCCTGTAGTGTTTACCTTTCCATTTTGGAGTAGGAAGTGAAGTTTTTCAAATTGTATTGCAAACTTATTACACAGGGGTGAAATATGCTATTTTGATGAAAAATTAACACATGCCCTATGGAGTTTATTTCAGGACTTCTTATACCGGGACTTTTTAAGCGGGTTGCACTGTATACTTTACCTGTGGTAATACGAGTTTCGAAATGGAATATTTTCAAACCCTCGAAAAGTTGATAAAACGTTACATACTTCTGTTAATGTAATGCACCAACTCAGTTTTTGTGTTAAGATTGTTAATCACGTGGTTCTGCCTAGGTGGGCCAGTGTACAAAAAAAATTATTGGGATATTCCTGGTTTAACAAATTACAACTGCTAATATTTGTTGCCATGCATTATCAGGGATCCCACTGACCTGGAAAATTAGTTGGAAATGTCAGGGGAAGCGAGGGAAGTTTTCATACAAAAGTCAGGGAAATTTATATCGGTGATAATGCCAGCTTTAAATTTCCTAAACCTCAAATGATGGATTGAATTTGTTTGTGAGGATGCTCAATTTAAAGAAAACATTTAAGATTTTCAATTTTTTCAATACACAACTTTTCCAAAAACCTGAAAGAGTCAGGGAAATTGAAAATTTTATTTCAGTGGGAACCCCTGATAATGGGTTGTGCTCTACTGCACTTCAAATTACATACATTGACCCCCCACCACATGGCATCACCAATGCGGACTGTAGGGTAACCACATGGCATCACCAATGCGGACTGTAGGGTAACAATTAGAATTGCCAAGGGCATATGTTTTGAAAAATTATATCAGAAACAGACCTTTCTATGAAGTGTTTGTAATTTATGTCCAAATATTCCATTTGTACATTCTCCCTGCATGTTCGAGCAGAAATGTTTAATTGTCATTGCAACGTTTAATGGGAAAGATTGTCTACTTATTATTGGGGATTTTATAAATTGCCCAGGTGAAAATGGTGAACATCAACACTCGAAGCTTGAAGTGGCTGGTGGTAATGGATTTAAACCACAAGTGAGCTCGTATCAGCTCATAGGAACATACGAGTAAGTTTGGCTCATTAAATAGTAGAAAATGGGTAAACTAGTGATAGATTAATGTGTTGTATTTGCCCTCAGGTTGCGTTGGAAATGTCAGGTGACACCCTCCACTGCCACGTGTTTTCAACATTGGGTTTGGGTGAATGCTAAAAGGATGGTTTTTGTCTTCATAACCGACAACGTGTCATACCTGGCAGTTGTTGATTGTGACTTTCAAGCTGAAAATGGGAATTGTTTCGTCGTTCAGTAAGTAGTAACTTTCCTACTATTGGTTATTCTTGTCTGGTTAAATCATAAAGATATTTCAGTGTGAGGTAATTTATCAGAAGGAAAAAATCGGTTTGTTTTTGTGACCAATTTTGAAAGGCATTCCTGGCGGCAATGCATGCCATGCTAACCCACATGGAACAGAAATGCATTTCAATGTATTTCAAAATATGTGTAGGTTGAGACATTAATAAATTGCAAAATGCATAGGAAAATGTATTTCCTGAGTATTCAACAATTTATATTGCAATGCGTTTCATAATACATTTCAGATGTATTGCAGAATGCAGCTCATAATGCATTTCAAATGTATTGCAGAAATGTATTGCATGATGTCTTCAGTGATTTGTGAAATGCAACTTTAAATGCATTTTAAAATACATTATAGGCGAATTTCAGAATGTATTTTCCAGTGCATATGGTAATGCATTGATTAATGCATTGAAGAATGTACTGTACTGACGATTGTATTGTATTGATGATATTAACCCTCAACATTACTACAATTTTTAAATTTCATATAAAAACCTCTTAATTTCTAAATTAAAGATATCAGTAGCAGTGCAAATTCTTAATATTACACAAATCAGGTGTTTGGTTATCATTTGTTTCTACCTATATAAATTATAATATGCATCCTACTGAAATGGGAACATTACATATTGGCTACTCAGTTATGTATAATGCATTGTTCAATGTATTTAGTAAGGCATTGTAAAATGCATTACTAAAATACATTGCTGTACGCATTGAAAAATGTATTTGCTGTGAATGACTTGCTGCAAAATTCATTTCCAATACATTTGCAATACATTTCCCTATTTGCAATTCAATTCCTTTTCATGTGGGAAACTTTTAGACTTTGGCTTATCACATGAATTTGTATTATCTGAATACAAATTTTCAGTTTTTCTCCAGTCTGACTGATTGATTCCAATAGCACGGTTGTCAGTTGTACTTTTATTCAGTCTACATTTCTTCATTTTGGTGCATTTGCAAAATAAAATTGTTAAGTCTACTTTGAAAGCAAATTGAAAACTGCTAAATGTGAGTTTTCAAGAAAAATAATGCTATTGTTATTCCTTATCATTATCTATTTTGAAGTGGTTTTTAAAAATTAAAAACTTTTGAGTGTATTTTAAATAAAATGTTAATGCAGCATAATAATAATGACAAAAATGGTAGGGATTTAAAAAAAACGACAACTAGTTATCACCTTTTTTCTTTGCTAAATATTTAATTTGAAGTTTTTCATATTTAATAGTTTGTTGTTCAATTGCATGTAATTAGGCCTATATCCAATGAGTTTACTAATTTTGAATTTTTTTTTTAAATTTAAAGACATTGCGTTCCTTTGAACGGAGAAGTAATTTCCATGTGTTCATTTCCTAATGAAGTAGAAGTTGCCATCGAAATGACGGATGGCTCTATGTTTACCTTTCATGCTGGTGAGTGCTGTGCTTATTAGTTAAATTAGTTGAACAATTAAAGTTAAATAAGAAACAAGGAATTTAAAATGACGAGGCAGTTTTCAAAGAACATCATGGGATTTTAAATGGGTTGGCTGGACGTCTTCGCCTAATAAGGTGTGCAAGTGGTAGAAGCAATCAAAATAAAATTACAATACAAAAAACTTTGTATTGATTTAACAAAAATTCAAAATGCATCGTTTATTTTAAGCAGACTCATTCACCATTAAAAAAGTATCATGCAAATGTAAGGAGGTAACATAACGTGGAATCCTGGGAAATATGAAATTGTGAAAGTTTGGTACCCTTAATATTCTTTCGAAAATACAATTTGCAAGCAATGATGTGCATCACTTATGTGCTTAACCAAAGCAAAGTGGATTAATTTCGCCCAAATCGACACCAACCTACAACCAAATTTGTTTATTTTTAAATTTCCAAAAAAAGCTTAGTTGTTTTGTAATCCTCATTTTTAAAAACGTTTACAGGGTTCGTACCCCCTGGGAAGTCAGGGAATTTCAGGGAAGAGAACAATTGCCAGGGAAAGCCAGGGAAAATTGGGGTTTTTGCTAAAAAGTCATGGCAATTTCTAATAGAAATACTGGCCTGAGCTGCATTTGAGGTTTAAGGAATTTATGAGTTACCCATTTGACGAAGATACGATTGCACAAGAGTTGATGTCCCTACAAAAAAAGAAACAACGTTTAAATTGATCATACTAAAAATAGAATTGTCCAGACATTTGTACAGCTGCAACAATGTCTTAATAGATAGATAGTGATTTAAAAAAAATTTAAAACCGGCAAAATTTATTTTTATGTCTAGGAAATTCCATGGGTTTGTCAAGGAAAGTCAGGGAAATTTGATGGGTTTGTCAGGGAAAGTCAGGGAAATTAATTTGAGAATTTGGGTACGAACCATGGCTTACCACCAATTACACTAACTGAATTTTTATCTGTTCCATCCCCTCCAGTCGCACCTATTCCTGTTCCAGTCAGCAGAGCATCATCTGAAAACTTAGTTGGGGCGGGGGTTCATAGGCCTACGCTGACAGCAAATCCGCAACGAGCACATGCAAGGTATGGAGAAGAATACCTGGTCTTGACTGCGGATCAAGATGGGGATACGTAAGTCGAGATTTGTGTGTTACCTTTCCACTTCCATGGTTTAAGTATTGTAATGCAGAGCAGTGATCATTCAATTCGAGTGTTTTTAAATTATTCTGATACTTGTACTGATTTTATGAACTCGGTTTGAGGTACTGCAAAAGGGGGTGGTTTGATCGAAGACAAAAAAACCAAGACTATTTTATCCATGTTGAACATGGCATGTGCACACTTTATAAGCGAAATTATATCCAACTTCAATTGAGACAATGCAGCGAACCAGATGCAGCTAAGCTCCCCATTCACTTAGCCTCCAAAATTTGCCCACAATGGGGCAACGTCAGTTTTTTTTTTTCTGCATTTTTGAATTTTGTAGTCCATATGTGTACGAATCTTTCTCCAAGAAATAATAATAAAGAAATAGTCTATGCATTTGTTTTTTTCCAAATGGTGAACTTTGTCTTTATATTGTACTTTGTTGTTCTTAATTGTAGTGAGCATCAAAAAATTTAAAATTATCTTCCATTTGCTTACTATTTTAGAAATTTGCACATTGCGGCAGCCAACAACAATTTGGACTTGGCACGAGCCATTTTAGAGAGGAATGGAAATCCAAGGAGTTACATTGATAGGAGGAACAACTCAGGGCAGGTAAAGATCCTACTCTACTTCATGAAGAATGAGAACTATTGGGTTGTAGTTGAAAAAAGTATGATTGCTGATTTTTATATGTGGTGTTTCTTGCAAAGATCACCATGCATACGAATTAGGGCAGCTGGTAGTGGTGGACAAAGTCCTTGAGGTCGTTGTTGATAACGACCTTCAGGGTTGCCCCAAAATAGAAATTTTATCTCGGTGACATATTTGCCTTTTTTTAGGCCTTTTCAAAAAACAGCAAGCTGTGTAAAAAGGCCTGAACTACCTACAAGAAAATATTCACCGCTTTCCAAAAAAAAAAAAAAAATGCATCTGGTTCAGGTTTTCAATTATTTATCTAAAGTAGCTTAAAATGTTTAATTTGGCTTTGATCTTTTTCAGACACCCCTGTTTATGGCAGTGTATTCCAACAATGTAGAAATGGTGAAATACTTGCTGCAAAATGGGGCGGACCCAAACCCCTCTTGTGGCAGTAGCACCCCATTGCATCTGTTAGCTACGCGAGGACCAGAATTTCATGAAATTGGTCAAATTCTCTTGCAAGTGCCACATATTCCCTTGAATACCCGTAACAGTTCAGGCAAGTCTTTTGTATATGCGTAATTGGCAGAGGCTGACACATGGTGCATACACTGTACATGTATCTTTGCTGATTATAGGATACTTAGGATCTGATTAACTTATTTGCATTTCATCTTGTAGGATTTACTGCTTTGCATCTTGCCGTTCAGAGTCACAGCGAGTCGAACAATATGACGAATTTCATCCGCATGCTTCTTACAAGCGGAGCAGATTTAACTTTCACGGTAAGTTTATGAGGTGTCCCGTATAAAAATAAGGCAAGGATTTAAAAAAATGTATGGGTCATTCCAGATCTTTAAAAAACACACGAGATCGCAAATAAGTTGACTCCATACAAAAACGTAAATACATGAACATTAAAATTAATAATCTGGTAATACATGCTGTATTACATAAGCTTATGTGTATTTTTAGTATAAGAAATAGTTGTAATACACTAAAAAAAATCCGGATTGACAAAGAATACTCCTAAGTTTAAAACTTGCAAATAAGATAGTGCGCTTTTGGAAGTCTTCTCTTGGCTGCGATTATGTGCACTGTATAATGGAAAAATTTATTGGAGGACCGCATAAAACTTGGTGGAAGACAGATTGTTCTCTAAAATGTCCAAAAGAACTGTAATAAGTCCAAATTAAATCAGGATGAATTGAAAATTGACAGTCCATTATACATTTTCAAAATTAAATTGTGGGTGATTAAATTGGTGAGCCTATATGCAACAACTACAATAGTAATTATACTTTATACTATTATTTCTGGCAGAGATTTGAAAAAAATACCCACATTGCGTCCCTTAATTATTAATATTAGTAAATCAATATTTTGAACCAGCCAATTTTTTTTGCAATCCACTTTTTCATTTTAATCCATACAATGTCAATGCTCAAAGCCTCCGTTAGGTGTTTAAAAATGGTAAAATCAGTTGATTCTGTTTCATTGAAATTAATGGCTAAACGAAAGTATACTAGACATGAAAACATGGGCTAGAACTGAGGCCCTCACAACCATTTCTATACTGCTAAGACGGTAGATGGATTGCACCCCTTAACCACATGGCATACATGTATACTGTAGGATTCTAATTGAATTTAATGGTGGTAAAATATTTTTTTAAAGCAAATTTATTTGCATAGTGGCTATAAGTGTTTGGCTTCACCCTTCTGAACTTGAAAATAATGAAAAACTCTTTACAGGAACCTTGTAGCAACAAAACTGCACTGCACATGGCAGTGGAGCGTGAAAATCCCGCACTGGTAGCAACGATTTGCGAGTCCTGCAATGATATCTCAGCGGCCA
This sequence comes from Kryphioiulus occultus, assembly GCA_034687865.1. Taxonomy (NCBI): domain Eukaryota; kingdom Metazoa; phylum Arthropoda; class Diplopoda; order Julida; family Julidae; genus Kryphioiulus; species Kryphioiulus occultus. The sequence continues at coordinate 9,031 of JAQGAF010004812.1, forward strand.
TCAATTGTAACAGCTTAAAGGGAACTGCCTTGCATTATGCGGCCATGCTTAACGACACCTGCGAAAACATCCAGTTGGCAATTGTGACAACACTTTTGAGGCACGGGGGTAACCCCAGCATGCGCTGTGGTTATCTCTTGCACAAATACCCAAAGGATCTGGTCCGCAAAGATCGAAAGAAAGTAAGAATTCTTCTCACTGTTTAAAAGCAGGGACGATAATGAAGTAACCCAAATCGATGGATCAACGTAAATTTAACTGTCTTTTCCTTTCCAGGTTAAAGATTTGTTGAAGTTGAACAGGAAGTAGACCTGCCTATAAGTACTTTATGCAAAAACAGATTCGAGATCTGAACCTTCGGATTTTCTACGGGGATATAACGATTTTAAGATTTTATTCAAGAAAAAAATCTTTGAGAGGAAATTTGACATTATAACGATTTTATCTGTACACTTCAGAGCGATGCAATTTGCAATTTTTCCTCAAGTGGACATTTCTGGAACATTTTGGTGGTCAGGAAAAATCTGCAGAAATTATGACTTATACCAGAGAAATCCTTGCTGAAACAATTAATAGAATCGAATATGTAAATTCCATATATTATATTCCTCATTTTCAATCCCAAACCCTCTACAGTACTGAAATTTGCATGATTGTAACCCACAAGTGCAAGATGCTGAGATTAATTCTACGAAATCTTTGCCCAAGATTGCTCTCAAAATCATAAGCTAACACAATGCCTTTTATATGATGAAATGTGGAATTTGGCGCTTGGTTATCTTCATAGTACCTGTAAATTCATAGGAATCGCGCATTTCTCCAAATTTTTTCAACTTTTTTCACAAAGGTGCAATACCAGCTTTTAATTTCGTTTGTTATTTTTTATCTAGGAACAATTGAAAGGGCAATTCATTTAGGAACCCTAAAAAGTTTGAAAGTGATAAGTTTTTTTAATATGAGAACACTAGATTTGTTTGACCCTCAGAATCTACATGTATATAGCTTTGCAGATCAAAGTAGAGATTATATTTCTTTGAATGACAGTATTTTTAGAATCTAGATTTTGCCGAAAATTGAACTTCCCAAACTAATTAGCAAAGTAGAAATAAAAGATATGAAAAATTAAGATAAAAGGGATATTTTTGAATTTAGTCCATTCGAGATGCATTGCATGTATCCAGTTTTGCATGACTTCAGAACTACCTTCCCACAGCTTTCAAATTTGCCCAAAGGTCAAATGCATGTTATGATAAGTGTATGACGCAAAACTTTCATTTAAGTGCCCTGGGTTCTCCCAAACCTGAACAACCTGGAAAAATCAGAGAAATTCAACAAATCAATAACAGGTTTTGCCTAGCTAGTTATTGGTTTGCACAAAAATCTAGAGATGACAAGCAATTTGATCATTAAAAAGAATTAAGAAAACTAATCAAAATTTGCTGTTTCCTTGTGAAAAATATTGTTCTATCTCCTGTGTGTAGAAATATAATATGCAATTAATATAGCATTCCTTACATTGGTTGTCATAGCTTTGCATTTTCAATGGCCAGGGTGCCTGGAAAAGTCAGGGAAGTCGAAATGTCATCTCTGCATGGTCAGAGGAACCCTGGTACAGATTCATGTACTTAACAATACTATTACAACGTTTTAGTTTGGCGATTTTCTATTAACTGCTACATACACGATGTACATGTGGATGTCTGTCAGAAAATAAAATTCTTCGAAATTGCTTTATTGTGGGCACTGTATTCAAATTTTGTACCCCTCCAATTTACATCTGTGGTGAGCTGGAGACCTGCCAGATCCTGTGGTTTTTTTTGGCTAAAATTGATATTTATCTGGAGAGGACAATGCAGGTAAACAGGCTGTGGGTTTCATGAGGCAAGTCACATTGAAATTTTTTGTTTTTATTCTAGAGAAGCGCTTTGCTACGGAAGACCATAGGAACAAACGTGCGCCAAAACCCACAACACACGGTACAGAAAGGAAATACCGAATTCCGTCTAGTGGCGATCATACTGTCATATAGTGGCAAGGCTATTAGGGTTATTGGAGGGAAAGTTAAATTTGTATTTGGGGAAAAAGCCAATAAAACGAGGTTTTGCCTAAATTAAAATTGATTTGTGATGTTTTTCTATCCCGTTTTTTAAACTTTCGCCTATGTCATTTTGAGATATATTATTAAGCATCTTATTAAAATGACATAGGCGACTGAAAAATGCAAATTTGTTTCATTTTCATTGCAAGTTCTGAGAAACAGGCGAATTATTAGAAGTACAACATCACAAATGATGTATTTGTGTATACGATTAGTGTTAGTTATCCGAATTCGGATAATAATGAGAATGTACATCAATCCATCCGTAATATGCACAAATTACGCGATCAGTATCAATGTCTGTAGCTGTTGAAACTGGCAATAATAATTCACGTAAATCCGCATTACACTTATTTCCGTAAAAATGATTTGTGATGTTAATATATCTTAATAAGATGACATAGGCGAAAGTTTAAAAAAAAAACGATAGAAAAAAATTTCAAGTTTGTGGCATTTTTATTGCAAAATTTCAGAAACTGGCGAATTTTTTAGAAGCACAAGATCACAAATGGTGTATTTGTGTATCCATGCATCCATGAGTACTACGCACATGTACTGCGCATTGTCCAAACGAAAAATATGGCGGCCAAAGCAGCACACAACAAAATGGCCAACAGGTGGCGTTACTTAGTGGTCACTTTTGGAGCGCCAATTTTAAATTTTTTAGCTAAACAAGATAACAAATGAGACTTGTCACATAATTGGCTGTAACACCGTCATTATTCGAAAATCATGATTTTTCAGGTGCCGCATTTGAAGTTTAAAAATACAATGCAACAAAATAGAAAAAATAAAAAGAAAACTGAAAAATCACAAGTCCCGATAAATGATACAACACAGAAGAAAACCCATGCAAAATTAAAGACTTCATCCCCCTCCCCTGTACCAGTAACTCAAAAGTCATGAATTTAGAGTTATGACGTTGTTGCAGCAAAAGCAGCAAATGAGAGAATTATTATTATGTATTTCTTTCTGTTGAAAATATTGAGTTACCGGAGGTAATCAAAAGCTAAACCAAAAATTGTTCAGAACATGTTTTGCGCGGGGGTCTCGCTGCGCCACAACGAAAAATTAAGTCCAAACGGGAGGCAGACAACAAGCGGGCACCGTTTATTTCCACCGTGAAACTCCACAAAGCACGAAAACGACAGCATAACACTGAATAATGAATAATGTCGCTAACACTTGACTGAAAGTGAAATCAGTGCAGGATTTCACCACCAGGATTCCACTAATGGCAAATTGTTTTTCAAAAGCAGACCACACATGATGGGTTTAGGTCACATTTCTAAAAACAAATACCCTTAAAAAGCACAGAAAACAGACGTTATTGCAGTGCCAAATTAAAAAAAAACATTTTTAGTTACCACGTATGATTGTTTAACTTTCAATTGGTGTGGTACATCAAAAAGCCACATTCAACAGACAAACAGACACAGCAAACAGACGTTATTGCAGTGCTAGATTAAAAAAAATACATTTTTAGTTACCACGTATGATTGTTTCACTTTCAATTGGTGTGGTGCATCAAAAAGCCACATTCTAAACTCAAATACCCTTAACAAGCACAGCAAACAGACGTTATTGCAGTGCCAAATTAAAAAAAACATTTTTAGTTACCACGTATGATTGTTTAACTTTCAATTGGTGTGGTACATCAAAAAGCCACATTCTAAACACAAATACCCTTAACAAGCACAGCAAACAGACGTTATTGCAGTGCCAAATTAAAAAAAAACTTTTTAGTTACCACTTATGATTGTTTAACTTTCAATTAGTGTGGTGCATCAAAAAGCCACATTCAACAGACAAACAGATACAGCAAACAGACGTTATTGCATTGCCAAATTTGGAAATACAGATGTACATCTACTAAAAATTAGAGAAACAAATTGACAAAACCTTTCGGACTAGTAGATCATAAAATATGGATTTTACTCATTTCAGTTAGCTCACATTTCTATAAGAAATATTCTTAGATCACACAGGCAACACGTTTTGAAGACACTTGCAGAAACATCGGATCTTAATAAATTTGTCATTCAATCTAGTAAGAATCGTTTTGACTACTACCTCATCACCCCAGGATCTACCTGGATGTATCCACACATCAAAGGCATGGCAACTGTAAAAGTAACTTATCTTCAAACGCTCTTCCGTATGGCATTTGAAGTTTCATATTTTGTCGTATAATTTTTTAGCGTGGTTTTGTTTATTTGAAGCACAACGCAACTTGTCCACTGGACGTAGTTTATCTTAGAATCTTGGATTGCCATCTGCCATG
>JAQGAF010004813.1:0-13412 GCA_034687865.1 Kryphioiulus occultus
AAAGAGCGGGGCCCTCAAAAGCGCGGGGCCCGTAGCAAATGCTACATTTGCTAATAGGCTAATCCGGCCCTGAATATGTGTTCAAGACAAGTTCATAAATCTTGAAGAGGGCCGATTGGTCCTATTTGTTAATCCTTAAGCAAATCCATTTCACTAAAGACTGGTTGATTGGATTAAAATAAGATGCAATATTTGTCTTAATCTTGGCATTGTCTTTTTGCATGCATGTCGCATTTCGTTTTTGATCGTCCAAATTTACATGCAGATGCCTTTCTCACCATGCAATATGCCTGCATGCATTGAGTGTATCGAAATGGTATATCGGCTTTTAAATTGATAAATCCAATTTTATCCAATAATACATTATATAATAAATTTTTAAAAGCTCCATTTTTTTCCCCGCTATATATCGGTGTGTGCTTTTAGAATCTAATGTCGTAAATAATGCAGTTTTTTTTCTTCATATGGTAAATTCCTTTAAAAGTAGATGTAAAGCCGAACTCCAGATTCGATGCTTCGAAGAAGTAAGCAAAAACGCAGCTGTCTAAATTAAATATTTATAAATGTTTAAGGCATATGAGTAAATAACAAGACGAATGCATGCAAATGTACATTTAAAGTTTATCATAAAAACCCTGATCCGTACCCTGTGACTTTGCCACTAAACAGGATTTGAATGCAAGCCAGGAGACTACCCCATAACATCGTACGTAATCCTCATTTTAGCAGTTACTCAAATGGCATGCCTTTTTTAATAAAAATTCCATTTGGCCCAAAAAATCTTTGTTTGAGATTATGAGATGTAAATGCACTATAAGAAGAGTCGTCTCTATGCGCGCTAGTAATTGTATTTGCTTGTTAACAAATCATGATTCATGCGCTTATTTGCGCTGTTAAAATCCTGAGTAAAACGCGAATTGGAAATTGGCTTACGCATCGTAAAACAAACACACGTTCAAGTCGCAAATATTTGATTTTCATTGGCGGGGGAGGAATTTTAGGCAGATCACTATAATTCATGAAATTTTTAAGTAACTGTAAATATTGCGTGCTGAAAAAGTTCAACAGATTAATAACTTTTATCAACTAATCTCAGCAAACGTTTTTATCGATATAAACACAGCATTTAAATGTATATACGGAGTTTGAGAATTTTGCAAATTAACATAGACATTTACGCTTCATGCGTCATCAGTGATTGCCAACGTACAGGGGCTCAACATTTTAAGAATGACACCTTCGACTATAAATTCCGGATTGACCGTAAATGTGAATTGTTTTTAATCATTGATAGATAAGATTTTGATGCAGCAAAATATTCCCAAACTTTTCAAAAGTCGGCGTACGTTGTGTTTTAATATCAGCTTTAGTTTTAAGTGGCATTGTATTTATGCCCGAAGTTATTTGCATTTTTGATGTTTTTCGTATTCTATTAATTTTTCCAATGCTTCGAATTACGGGTCTGCTTTACATTTAATCCGTTTATAAACGAAGCACTAAAGTCAAATGGCTTCCATGAAATAAACATGCTTAACATAAATTCAGCCGAATCACGACTTTTATTTGCATCCGAGTGATATATATTCATGAAACATAGTCTCAAATAATCGTGACAAAACTTGGGGAATATTCTGCTGGGAAATGAAGGAGGAGGCAAAAAACATTCTCGTAATGTGATTGACAAATACTCGGAATAAATTTGCTTAAAAAATTGCTGGGAATGTAAATAAGCTCGGTGACTTTTAGCCATTCCTTTCCTCTTAAGTTCCATGGACAGAAGGAATACATTCAGGGATCGCATGTTGAATGGGTCTATTTAATTAATAATTAATCTTAATGTGCCAGCTCGTTCACTTCTCGGAAACATTTGCCGAGTTTCGTCTTTTCCAGAGATTTTTCCCATTGGGTAAACACAGGAGAATGTATTTTTGAATAAAACCGTCTAATTGATGAATTGTTCCCATGGATTTATTTTTCAACGAATGCTGCATATCCCTGGAGTGATCGTAAACTTGCAATTATTAGCGAATCCTTTTTAATTTAGTCGTGCTCTTGTATCGTTAATAAAGCGAAAAACAAACATTTGGAAATGAACAATATTTAGTGCCAAGTTTGGCAATACTACTGGGACGTAACGGAAATTTGTCATCGCTGATGATCATTTTTAATTAACGGTCATTACGGTTTCAGTCCCATCCATGGGACTGACCGAGTACGTTTCTTCCATCATTTTTATATCGGATGAAAGTTTTATTTTTACTCATAGATGATGTGCATGCATGTAATGCATGGCCATTTCTGGGTCCAAAATGGACGCCATGAAAAAATATGATAACATTGGAAAACAATTATCCAAGATCTATATGTTGATTAGCAACTTTGAAAGATGATAAACAACAGGAAAATGCTAGTGGGTTGTTTTTTTTTGTGCAAAAAAAAACATTGTGTTTGTGCTCTGGTACATGTAGGTGCATCATTTGGGTCTTCCTTGATGCAAAGAAACATTATCTTTTAGCAAGCTGCTCGCTATCTGGCAAGCCTTAAAAGAAGTAAGAAAGTGACCCTAACTGTTTTACGGCTGTTGGATTCTGCCAAAAGAAGCTGATGAACATTCATGTGGGTCTGTAAATCTGCTTAAAAGGCGATATTTGAGTTCATGAAAACACTTTTATTGCCTTTTCTGCTTGGTCAGTGCTCTGGTGAAGACCCGTTTTATTTAGAGAAAATTAACAAGTGTGAGCTCCCGTGCTGATGTTTCGCATTAACAGCTAACGTTTCGAGCAAACGCTACTGTCGAGACCATCATTAAGTTAAGGCAGTAAAACACTTAACGCTGATTAAAATTATCGGCCAGCCGGAAAAATAGCATAGGTGTTAAATACGAGCGAAACCATTTGGTAAGGAAGAAGGCCCTGTAGCCATCATTGGGCAAAAACAGCAAATAAACCGTGAAGGTTGATGGATAATTTAAAGTAAATGCCGTGACCTTATTACCGAGGTAACGAGTAAACCCGCATCTTTTTTGAGAGATGTTTCAGGCACGTAAATTTTAGGATCGAACACAAATAGTGGTTTAAAAGTAATGGTTGTGGAGTTTGCCAATTTGGCGAATGTTTACTGACGTGGCACAACCGGCAGCAATCAATAGAAGTGCTTCTGTGCCTAATTGCAATTCCAATATGTGAAAACCTGTAATGATCAACCTGCACACTAATTTCTGGTTAAAGAATCACAAAAAAGAACCCAGGAGTAAACAGAAAGTTGGACATTTGGTCAATTAAGTAAATTTCTAAAATGATGCATGCAGAAATCGATTTTGGGCATGTTGAAGGTTACTGTGCCATTATACTGCAGTCCAATTAAAACGCTAATTTTTTAAATTTTTAGTTGAATAGTTTAAATATTTTGAAATTTCTTTCATAAATTACAATGTTGCTGATTTGCAATGTGTTTGCATCTACTGCCCCCCATAAATATTTGTTGAACTTTTTTTGTACCGATGAAAACTTTGTAACGACCCCTGTGCTGTACTCATTATCAGTTTCAAAGTAAATAGTCGTCTGAAAAATAGTAAGTAAAAAAAACCTGCAACGTGTTCTGGCTTCAAAACCGAAAATCGAGTTTTTTGTTTAATTTTCCATCCTCTTTTCTATAAATTCGTATCATTTGGGAGCTTTGCAGACATTGAAGAAAATCAAGACAAACGAGCTCACTCCCATTGAGGCCAATCATGTGCAATAGACTATTAATTCCCATTAGCTTGTACGCAGTCTCTAGCGAATTTGATCACATTTTAATTTGGCTCGTAGAAAGCGGTTTATTAAGCTTCATTTTACTTTCGTCGCGGTAATAAATTAGGCGCATGATTTTGAAGATTTTAACAAAATCCGCCATGGGAAATGAGTGCAAATTGAAACAGTTGAACTTTTCTTGACTGAAGTCCTACAGTGTTAGTGATGTCAGGTTCTTTAATGTTGCCTTCAGATTGGATTCGAAATTTTGTTTCCTTTTACCCTTTTCAAATATTGGCCATTGATATTAATGAGTTTTCTCTTTGCATGAAATCTACTTTTGGATAAATTCGGTTTAACCCTCCCCCTAAAATTTACTTGAATTTGAACTGCTATCGACATTGGAAGGAAAGCTATATTCTAATTATTCATCCTAACTTTTTTAAACATTTTCTGTACTTCGTTTGAAAATCCATATGGTCGGCATCAAGACATGACTTTTTCGCCGTCAATCTGACTTTCAAATCACAAAAATTGAGTCCAATTGTACCATTGAAAATTGTGTTTGTCCTCGATACAGAAAATCCATTGTGTGTCATGCTATAAAAAGAATATCTCATTTGCTGTATTTACTGCTTTTATATAGAGAGAAATCTCGTTGTCTTTTGATAAACAATTTTGTCTTGTTTGTTGTAATGAGGATAGACAAATGCGCATTATGCCCTGAGAGATCAAGAATATCATTTTGACTTTTATGGTTTGACTCCAATGTCAGAAATATGAACATGTTGCCTGAGATAACGTTGGTTTTAGCAGTTCAATTATTTTCGGATGATTGAGTGATGTTTTGAAATGTTTTTTGTGACACACGCTTTATAAAATTTTCCCTCATGTTTGGTTGGTTCCCAACGCAAACTGTTTATATTGCCTTTCCAACATGTGCTGTGCTAATGGTAATAAAATATTTAGTTGCTCAAGAGCTGTCGGATATTGTTTTTATTACATCGACTGACATTCTTGAATGCTGGAGAAATGGCAATATCTGAGAGAAATTTATCTTTCTACATGTACATGTATATGCATAAATAAGTGACTTGGAAATCCCAACTGTCTTGATTTCGACTGAAGAAAATAACTTCTCTAAAATTCCGAACACTTCTCGCGTTGTTTATCGTTTGTGTTAACTCACCAAATGCATGTAATTAATATACATGTACAGCAATTGTTGAACATTAATATTTTGTTAAATTAATTAGGGAAGTAATGGAAATAATTACAAGTACATGTACAACACACAGTTAAATAAATATTACATGTATTTGGCGAACTATACAAACTGATTTTTTTTTGGTTTAACTTCACCATTTGTACATACAGTATTAAAAAGACAGGCTTTTTGGAACTTTTTCCACGAGCACTTACAATTAATACATTTTAAAAAGCATTTTCTTAAATTTGAAACGTTAAGATAATTGCATTATCAATTCCTTAAAAACGTAAGTAACACGTGTTAACTTTTATTTCAGGATGTTGGTAGGCGCACCAAAGAATAATGGAACTGGGGCTGTATATCATTGTGAACTTACAACTATCCCAAACGACTGTAAGCCACTGAACATAGAGCAGGAGGAATTAGGTAACCTAAATTTGATTTTATATTTCACTTATGAATTGCTATTATTTTAATCATGAATAATTTCTTCACACGTTATTAAAGTAAATGTATTTACGACACATTGTCGCGTTATTTTACCTGAGAAATTTCTGACGAATGAGCGACCAACTCATTTAGCATATTTACTGTGCATTTCTGTCAAAATCATCGCTAATAACAAATTGTTACCCACTGTTTAAAGTTATAGCAATGCGAATTTAAATTTATTACTAAAATCGTACTTAAAAATAACTAAATGTCTACGGGTTCACAGAACAAAATGAAGACCGGACTGACCAGTGGCTCGGCGTTACCGTTCGGAGTCAAAAAGTGGGAGGATTTGCTATGGTATGTCAACATTACTTTAAAACTTCAGCAGCTTTTGCAAACCCATGATAAATATATATATATCACTCTTTATTGATTTTTTTCATCTAGGCATGTGCCCATCGTCACGTGAAAACCCTCTCAAATGCCCGATGGGGACTTGGACGTTGTTACACTCTAACTTCTAGTTTAGATTACGATGAAACGTGGACGCCTTGTGAGGGTCGATCTACCAGCAAGGCTCACGAAGAGTTTGGTTATTGCCAAGCTGGCACCAGTGCTCAAATAACAGAAGTAGGTTAATTTGAGACATTAATTAAAATTGATTCCATCTTTGCCAAATTTACCGTGTATAGTATAAAAACAGTAAACGTGGTTGTATAAACTAATGAGTGAATATTTCAGGACAACAGCATTCTGTTCGGATCTCCCGGGCCTTATACTTGGAGAGGAACAGTTTTTGGGAATAGTGTTGAGCAAGGGATAAATGCCGACCGGCAGTGGTATTTAGGACCTCTGGATACGGATTCTCCGGTGGACAAATACAGTTACTTAGGTAAGATGAAACCGAATTGACGAGTAGCCATGGAGCAAAATTTAATTGATAACCTGCTGCAATGACTCTGTTAATTTATTTCACAATATTACAGGCATGTCAGTGACTTCTGGGATCTTTTTTGGCAAAACAATGAGTTATGTCGGTGGCGCGCCACGATCCAATGGCACTGGTCAAGTGGTGTTCTTCGAAAAAATTCCAGCAACACCGACGTATTCGGTGCAGCTTATTCTATCAGGAGATACCTTTGCTTCTTCGTTTGGATACGAAGTACTTAGCATCGATTTAAACGATGATAAGTAAGTTTCATTTTCCCTAATTTGACAATTGTTTGTGGTGTTAGTAACTATAAACAAAATTGAAATGGACCATACTCCTTTTATTTTTTACTTACTCTGTCGATTTGTTCATTTGGTAATAGTATGGTATATTCCCTGCTTCTGCCCTGCTCTATGATCACTTATATGTATGTGAAAATGGGCTGTTCCTAACGTCTTCTAGCCTTGCAGTGATTGCTTACAGTTAGGGGCAGGCAAAATTACAAATTTTATTTTTAGGTTGTTTAGGATTGGTTAGTTTGGGATAAACCCAACGTAGCATAAAAAGGATAAATTTCTATAGTTAAGGGTTGAAAAATACATTTTGTACAGATTTGTAGTAGAGAATTTAACCATTCTTTTATGTATAAAGATATTTAGATCTGGTTGTTGGAGCTCCGTTTTACTACGGAAAAGATGCTGGCGGTGCCATATACGTTTACATGAACGATGAGCACGTAAGTAAAGCCATTTGTTAAAGCCGAATTTACAAGACAGATTTTTGCATCTTGTCCTTATGATTTTACCAGTTGATATTTGATTTTTTGATGTTTATTCAAGGGCATCCACCCAGAAGCAGAGCCCCTACGAATCACGGGAAAACCAGATTCGCGTTTTGGCTTCTCGCTGGCTAATATGAAAGACTTAAACAAGGATGGGTTTGATGGTACGATGCCATTATTGTTTCTTGATTGGGCATAAACGAGTTCCCATCATATTCTGGTTTTCCAACATGGATTTTTTTCTAAATCATTAGATCTGGCAGTGGGAGCTCCCTACGAGCAAAATGGAGTGGTTTACATATACCTGGGTTCGGAAGAGGGGATATCAAAAGAGCCAGCTCAAGTAAGTGCCGATAAAATACACCTTTGACGCTGTAAGTGCCGTAAACCGAATGCCATTATTATTATTATTATTTTTTTTTTCAGATTATTCGTGCTGAAGATCTCCCTGGTCTACCTATCCCCACGTTCGGTTACGCACTGTCTGGAGGAATGGATCTGGATGGTAATGGTTACCCCGATCTTTTAATTGGAGCTTACGAAGCTGATCGGGTGGCACTTTTGCGGGCTCGTCCAATCATCAACATCGAAACGAAAATGGAAGGTGAACTTTTAAATATTGACCCCAACAGGCGTGGCTGTGCCGGAGACCCTAGGTCACCAAAGGTTTGGTTAGTATGCACCAAGATTTTTGGTTTCAATGATATTGTAATCAGACCTTAGCATTGCTTTGTCAGGGCTCGGACCGAAGTTTTTCTTAGATTTTCCATAAATTTCTTATTTTAGCTTTCTGATGAAAACATGTTTGAGGCTCGTTGGGGATTCCGTGAGCGGTTCACTAAAGATCAGATATGGCCTCGTTGCTGAAGCATTTGGTGGGAGACACTTTTCACGGGTGACACTACAAAGAGCCAATGAGAAGACCAGCCACCTTATTGATGAAATAATCGATCTGGCCCCATCGAGAGACTTTACGTGCAAGGATGAAGTGGTATATGTGAAGGTAAGAAAGTTTTGTTTAGTTAGCTCAAGGATAAACTGCAGAGGAAATATTAAGTGGTTTTTTTTTGCAGGAACAAACCCCAGACATATCAACTCCAATTAAGTTTAAGCTGACTTACAGCTTACACCAATCTGCTCCGACTCCTGAACGTATTGGATCTGGCATTCTTCCCATTGATAATTACCCGATTTTGAATCAGAGGGAGGCTATTAAGATATTCCAAGTAATTCAATTTAGTCACATTTCAAAAATATCTCGACCGTTTTTACTTTATCAAACGGCTTATTAAACTGGAATTTTTATTTGTAAAAAGGTGACATTTGCGAAGGATTGTGATGATGATGAAGTTTGCCAAAGTGATCTCAGCACACGGGCGCGTATAATTGCTGAAGAGTAATTATGTGAATTCTTTCTCTTTTTTAATTGGTCGTTTTTACAGGTTTGGTTTTTTAATTGCATATGAACTTTTGCAGGGAAGGCATAGTTCTGGGAGTTTCTAATGAAATTTTGCTCAGCGTTAATGTTTCCAATACTGGTGAATCTGCTTATGAGGCTATGACTTACATCACTTATTCAAGCTCTCTTAGTTATGTTGGATTAGGGTACAAGAAAGACGTACCAGTAAGTTTTATGCCATCAATGTGAGAAGTTAATTTTTATTGGCATTCGAGTTTAAATGCGAGTGATGAATTCTACCTTTAGGACCATGAGAAGATCAGTCCATGTGCTCTAGTGAATAAAACGCTGACTGTGTGCTCATTAGGAAATCCATTTAAAAAAGAGGTTTATATTGGTTTTGTCATATTTTATTTTAAATACTGCGATTGGATAATGGCCAACTATATAAAACGATTTCTCTCGAGCAGACCAGAAACTTCTTGCTGCGTTTTAATCCAAGTACAATTAAGGATAAAGAAAAGATGATAACGTTTCAAGTGAAATCAAACTCGTACGTATTCATATTTTAACCAAAGAATTCATTTGTGCTAGTCAGGCCTTTTAAATCTCAATTATCAATTTATGTAGAACAAGTCTGGAAATGACTCCAGAAAAGGATATCATCGTTTCCTCCAAGATTATTCGACGAGTTGAATTACAGATTTTCGGGTTTGTTTCTAATTAATAATATAATTAGAGTACATGGCGTTCAAATAGCTTGCATAAGCAAATTGCCCTTTCTCAACTTTTTTCACTCGTATATAGTGCCGATACAAAAGAACAAGTATTTTATGGTGGTGAAATCCGAGGCGAAAGTGCTATGAAAACAGAAGATCAGGTCGGCAGTCCTGTGGGCCACAAGTATCACGTAAGGATATTTTCTTGTTATTAGGGTATCACAGATGTAGTAATATCATAACTCAATTTCATGTTAACAATGATAACTCAAGCCTGGATTTACAATCAGCGTCTGTTTATTTTAGGTAATCAATAAAGGGTTTTGGAAAGTAGAAACGATCACGGTAGAAGTTGATTGGCCTTATGAAGTTGAAAATGGCAAGAAACATGGAAAATGGCTTTTGTATCTCATAGAAGAGCCAAGGGTAACTTCTGATATTTAAATTGCTGCTAAAAAAAATCTGAAAACATGTTTTAATGAATTCGTTTGAACTATTCCATAGGTTGAAGGTTACCGTGGTGAATGCATTATTGATAGGCAGAGAGTGAACCCATTGAAACTCACGGTAAGCACTTTTTTTAAGAAAATTTTTTATTTTTGCATTTTCTTTTCAAATTTGCTAAATTTAGGCTAAATACGCGAGTGCACAGGTGATTTACGATTATTCTTCTGCTTTGCAAAGTTTGAATTAGAACATGCCTTCCTATTCACTTGTCATGGTTTGGGTTTAATATATATTTCAAATAAACAAATATGTTCGTTTTTACCGTTTTACTGAAAGCGTTTTATGCATTAATTTTGATTGTTGATTGTATATAATAATAATAACGACTATAATTAATTAACAATTGAGTTTTCATAACACTTGGAAATTTGATGAATCCATTTTCCTTCGATAACAACACCCTACTGTTGTAAAAACTACAACATAAGGATTATAATAGAATTTGTTAAATATAAGGACGAAACTTAATGAAACCCGACATGAACTTACTCTGTTATGCAGCTGATATAATTTTCAAAACAAACACGATTTATGATGCTGATTTCTATTAAATCATGCAGAAACATTTTTCGGTCTCTAAAATGTCATCAATTGTCATAAATTGAGGCATGCCTAAATATGAAAATGGATTTTTCCGATTCCTAACAATTCGTTCAGGTTATTTGGACTTAAATAATTGGCATGTTTTCTGGAGGCTTGACTTTCCTTCCTTTTATTGTTATGATAATATTCTGTTTGGTTTCACTTTATTTTCTGGTGTTGGTATTCCTTATTCACAGGTAAATGAGACACTCAAGTTATCTTCAGTAAGTTTAAAGTTTTGACAAATAAATAAATGGCTGTAGGTTGCTGTTGTAATATCTTTGCCACTCTCAGCGCTTTGAAATGCCAAACATTGAAATGCTTACATGGTTCTAACTGTGGTTGATTTAATTCAATATCTTAGAATCAGAGGATGACTTACCTTTCTATATATGAGATGAAAGCTTTATTTTCAAAATTGATTTTGACATGTTTGGTTAAACTATTTTTATTTCTATCAAGAAAACAAATAATACCTGTATTAAGAAGGTTCAAAGTTTAAAAAAATTGCACTCTTTGTCTCTGTGCATGCAGCCTGTTGATGCATCATTTGCATGCGAGCATTTCAGAGATATGATCAAAAACGTTGTTTACACCAATGTATTCTTTAGTCTTGTAACATTTTTTTTGTAATTTTAACTGTTGTGATTTCCTACATAACTTGGTGTAAACAAGGAAGCATTTCTTATAACGCATCATGCTTTTAACTTACTAACAATAGTTTATGATATTGAAATTGCGAAGTTCTCGCATATTGATATTGTAATTGCGATGTTCTAACAAGTAAGCAGCGTTGCTTAAATGATGTGCAAAAGTAAAATAATGATTATGACGTGCACTCCTAATAGCAATCATGTTAATGTTATTTATTAAGGTTAGTTAGCAATAGGTAAAACAGATCTTTGTGGCCATGAATAGTTTGTTGCAAAGGTGTACAGAAAACCATCCATTTTATAAATAAACTTATTAGAGTGAAATCAATGTCATACATGTATACGTACATGCATAAAATGTTGTCTAGGTAGTTAACTAAACATTAAAATATATTTTTATATTTTTATAGCAACATGTGAAATGCAAGTATAATGAAGAAATTCTGCAATTTTTTAAAGTTTTTTGGAGCAAATCTCGTCATCCTCTTTAATTTTAATTGCAATTAGTTATGTCATAATGCTCCCCCAATATTTGCTTCTGTAGTTAGAAAAATGTGTGATTTTCAATTTTTGTTTGTGAAGATGCATTACTGTTGCATATACTGTTCATGTATGTAGCATGGATAATGTTCAGCACTGCTAGCGCATAGACCCTTTAGCAGTTCTTGTCAATTTCGATTTAGTTATAATGCCAATGCATGTGTACATGTGAACTTAATTAAGGGAAAACCCTTTTACAGAAACCTTCTACTGAAACCCCTGAGAACATGCAGAGTGATGCTGCAGAATACCGCGATGCTGATTCTGCCAATGCAAGCACAGGAAACCGAAGAAAGCGAGACACTAGAATTGAACCAGAACACGTTAACATAAATGGAAAAGATGGAAAAGTTGTTACTCTGGTAATGAAATTTCAAGTTTAGGACAATTAGTTACATTATTCCCACAATTTGAAATAGTTTGCAATCTTCACTTTTATTTGTTTTTCAGGATTGCTTGCAAAACACGGCCAAGTGTTTTAAATTCCACTGTCATATTTATGATCTTCGCGCTAATCAAACAGCCATAATTCAAATCAGAGCAAGACTTTGGAACAGTACGTTTGTTGAGGTATGTTGTGATTATGATTTTTCCGATTTCAAAAATTTAAAATTTGAAGAAAGCGAGGCACGAGAAGTGAACCAGAACACGTTCAAATTAGAAATTTGAAGATCAACAGAAACCGATCAAAATATTAATATTGGTCCCAAATTATGAATAAAAGATGTTAAACTATGAAATTAATAGAATTAATTAGTTTTGGTACATCCTCGAGCAATTGTTGATAAGAAATTCGAGCTATATTCTACTGTATGTTTCTTAGGTGCTCCTCGCACCAAGTTGTTTTTACAAATTTTACATATAATTCAATGAATAATTTTCTCTGCTAGGATTATCCAGATGTTGATTACGTGAGAATTCAGTCCAGGGCAAGAATCCAACTGGACCCCGAGATAGAACTTGAGCAAGATACCAAAGATGATCATGCTATTGTAAGACAATACATTTCTTCTAGCGTTAATTGAATGTTTAATAATTAAAAGTTAAACCATTATTCTTTTTATTTGAATGCAGGCCGAAACAAAAGCCTACCCAGATATTAAAATAGTCCCAACAATTGATGATGTGCCAATTTGGATTATTATCGTTTCTGTTTGTGCTGGTGTGCTGCTGTTGATTATAATTATTCTTTGTTTATGGAAGGTAAGGTTTAGAGCTTTAGTCTTGCTTTGTGCTATGTCTCATTTACGTCTAACCACAAAATGACTATGTGATTGATGATATGATTTCGTGTTTTACTTTTTTATAAATGTATTTATAATTTACTGTATATTAGCTGTCTAAATGTTTTGCTAACATGTCCATTTTTATCTGAAATCTACTCAACAGATAACATTTTTGTATATATGATTGCTTTATTCCTTTTCTTTATTTTCTTCTAGTTTGGCTTCTTCAGAAGAAAGAAGCACGAAGCTATGATGAAAGGAAACTTAGAGAAACAGCCCAACGATAGGAATAATGTAGATCACTGAAAGTTGTTATATTGTTATTGATTTAGTTAAGGTAAGAGCTTGCGAACAGTTAATTTTGGTCAATTATTTTGATTATGTTTGCTTATTATGAACTTTGTAATTATTTGCAGTTTCCACATTTGCTGAGCCTGGATACGTTGTTATTGTTTGTGGAAGGCATTGCCAGGTTATGAAAAATTGTCTGTTTTATTGAGGGCAATCATACAGAAAATTTCTGAAAAATTCAGTCTTTTTATGATAGTCCGTTTAGTTCTGTGACAATTATGCAAAATGCTTTGATATTTTTTTAACGGGAAGTTCCCCTCCCATCCCTTTCATGTTAAAAAATTGAAAAAAATTGTATACATAACATCTCTGCGAATAATGAATAAATCGTCGTGATAACAATTTTG
>JAQGAF010004814.1:0-13409 GCA_034687865.1 Kryphioiulus occultus
CCAAGAGCAGCTGATTTTGAACTGCTTTGCCACAGCATGGCGCCACCGCTCTCGATGACGTCAGTGATCACTGGTTTTGAGCAGTGTTGCGACCTCTTATTTAGTATAGGCTCTTTGAGCATACTATGAAGGCTATTATATACATGTACAGGGTGTTCATTTAAACACTTTCCACCTTGATATATTAAAACCGATGATTACAAAAATGTTTATCAAGTTGAAGAATATTCGCAAATGACAGTTACCCACCCCCTATTGATTCCAACTTTAAAACTTTCAAATGGCAACCTTATACCTTGTGGTATCTTAAATAAAAGCCCATTAAAAATTGTTAATTTTGGCGGAATTTGTATGCAACAAGAAGTTACATGTTATTCTTCGGTGGTTAACTAATTCTTTATTTTACCATCAACCGATGTTGCTTTTGTTTTGTTGCCGTACATGTTATGGACTATTTCTATATAATCGTGTTTGTCTCCCACATTTAAACCCATGGCGTCATCAGTTTGTTTGCACACTGTGAAGTGTTCCTTTCAACATTTTTAATGTTTAATATATCGAAAGTAATTTAAATCGTGTTACAATTATGATACAGGTCAGATGACAAATGCAGTCCACGTACACACGATCGAGTGTGGATTGGCATAATGCAAATCCAATAGCACACTACGTACGTGTTACAACTACAGCTCATTTTCGTAAAACTTGCTTTTTTACATGTTTCATGTTGTGCACATGAAATTTACGTAAGTAAGGTTAATGATTTAAACAGCGTTAAAACGAAGTACACTTTAGTTTTTAAGTAATTAAAAATCAAAGCTGCATAATTACTTTTCGGAAACCCTGTAATATTCCGGTGCATGACATCAGGTCATATTACTTGTTCAACAAAGATGAAGACATTTTGGTAGTACGTGTAGGTTAGTAAACAGTGATGTCCAGTTGATGTCAGGCACACTTAAATTCTGTTGCAGACCATCTTGTCTCCAGCACGCAACACTGCACTAGGCCACCTGGCGGAAAAATATTCCATCCAACAATATCCATAGAAAAACCCACTTTCATAACAAAAGGCTCGCAGTGCATGGAGGGAAATAATAGAGCAGTTTAGTGGCCTTGTTTTTTGTATTTGATGCAAGTGTTGGCCCCGGGGGTCACGAGCTCACTCCACCCCAAAACATGCGAGGTGATGATGATGTGTCAGAATATTCAGAGTTTACTCTACGAGAGTAACTATCGATTATATGTCACCTGTGCCAAGGTTCACAGACGTGACAACTCTAGCGCAAACAAGAAATGCAAACAGTAGATAATTTGAAATCATGGGAGTGAGCAGGAAAAGAGCAAATTAGGTACTTGACTTGGACGTATCCATTTTGGGTTGTTGCCACCTGGACAGAATCTGCAGTTTTTACGCAAATGAAAACGACAGTCGTTGAATATTTAATGCAGTTGTTCGCAAATATGATGGAGGGTGACAGACTGAACCTTAAATTAAAATTCTCTGACTTTTCCAGGTCCACACATTTTATGGACAATTTCTATATACATGTAATCGTGTTTGTCTCCCACATTTAAACCCATGGCATCATCAGTTCGTTTGCACACTATGAAGTGTTCCTTTCAACATTTTTAATTGATAATATATCGAAAGTAATTTAAATCGTGTTGCGATCATGATTTTTAATAACGTCGAAAACGCTGCAGGCATTTTTTTTGAAAATTTGATTCATACAAAAAGGTCATAAGTAGTCAACTATTTGTTATTTAGAAACGCCACAGGCGAGTTAAAAAAATCTGAAATAATGGATTTTAGAAGACCAGGATTCTGGATTCTGGAAAAACCAGCTCACCAATAATGCAATAATGCACGATGGTACAAATGCGGCATAGACGAAATTTTTAGAAAAAGTACCTGTACAGTAGTAGTTCACAGACACATCTATTTTACCAATCAAAATCGTTGTACCACAACAAATCTCCAGATATTTTGAATTTCCCTGACTTTTCTAGGTCATACCAATTTCCTTTAGATGTACTGTATCTTGTTGCACTTAAGTTTATAGTTCTTGTTCTGTTTCATCTTACACATTCCTGTTGTAAAAAACCAAGCTTTGACTCTTGTACACAATTTGATACCATATTACAAATCGAAGTTTTTGGATAAATATTTCTCTCGTTCTACCTCATTCATAGTTTAAATGCATCCGTCTTACCATCACAAGATTATGTGAATTCCCTGACAAATATTTCATTCCATGTTAAGTCGCAGTTCGCTGCGCATCGAATGTTGTTACGAATGCACGGCTTGGTCTTGTGAATTTCCTGCTAAATACTGTTACTCTGGTTATAATCAAGCATAGAAGGATATTAAAAAAAATACAATGAGACAGAAATCTAATTTCAAAAATTTAGCAACATTGTAAGGAAAAAATGATTGATAAGAAAACAGCCTGTTGTTTGCAATGTGCTGCACTTAGTAATAAGCAATATCATATACTGTTCTTGGTACATGTATAGATGGGTGAGCTGGATATATCGGATGTTGTTAAGTGTTGTCCATTGGCATTCTTTAATAGTCGATGTTCTGGCACTTATAAATGTATGCATGCGTTGCCAATTTGACACTTTACTAATTGTCGAAACTGCAATGCTGGTTTTCTGCCAAATTGGCATATAGGTACGGAGAAAGTGACTTAAAGGTTAATGGCAATGCCCATTTCTCTTATACATTATTTTATTAATGTTATCCTTGAAAACGCCAACATTTTCTATGTTTTGTGCCAGTGAGTGACACCTGGAGTCATTGCATGGTGTGAATGCCACTCAATATTCCTAATAACACTACTGATGTTAACCACAGTTATTTTCCCAAACTTCCATTAATGTTATTTGAATCGCTGGTGGTACATGTTCATTCATGTACATATATATATTTTATCCATTTCAAAGAATATAACGGTGTAATTATAAAAATATTTACTTCAACATGCTACGATGGAGTAGTCGTAGAAACCTAGAAAAATGTCAGTTGCCATACTGTATATTTTTCGTAAGGCTATTTTCAACTTCCCTGACAAGTCCCTGACATTTCATGTTGAAAACAGATTTACAGGCCACAACGACCAGTGAAAATGCAAAAATATGACATACATGTACATGAATGCTAATGTAAAGTTTTTTTTTTAATAATTGACAATTTCATTATTTATTTTTGCCACAAAATTACTTGTCATCTCTTGATGTTTGGATTAACAAATAAGCATGCAAAATGGATTACCCCTGACTTTTCAAGAACTTTCCAATTTCACTGTCAACTCGAGGTTTTCCAGGTGTGGCGGAATCCTGATTACGGAACATGTAATTTCATTTGCACTATTTTGTACATTGTACTAGTACGACTACCAAATGTTGTACGAGCATACATGTATATCTAAAAGGTTCCCACCAAGCAACTCGGGCATCATGAATACAATTACATCGCAAAAAAATGACAGCCACTATTTAATGTGAGTATCAGAGCCGCGTACATGTATGGCGAAAATACGCGATGCAAAATTTTCGAAGAACTCAAGAATTGCGCTGACAGACAACTGGTACCATGCAAAAGAAATCAGCTGCTTACCGTATGGAGCCTTTGAATAATGTACACTGCTAAACCTGCATTTATCGGCCACGTCCTTGCTATTGAGATCTCACTCGTTTTATCACATGCTCTCCGCAAGGAAATGGCCACCAGCGCTAAATTAATGATTGCATATGGCAAGGCTGAAACCACTTTGATAATAGGGAGGTTTGGTACCACCTGTATCTTCCTCTTGCTTTGTCAGGGGCCATCCATAAAAGACGTCCGGGAATTTTCATGGTTTTTATGGATGTCATTTATGGATGGCCCATAATTTTATTAGAAATAATTTAAATACAAATAAAAACAAACAAACACATTTTTGATGCCTTATTTTCACGTTAGCCGTATATACATGTACATGTAACGCGTCCTGTGTAAGCTACATGCATTTACATACTGTATGCCTTGCATTGCTATAATGAACATAATATTATGTTTATGTTTATGTTTCGAAAATTTGATTATCACAACCATCAGTAACTGACTTAATTCGTCATGATCATCCTCATCATCACCAGCAGCAATATTTTTTTTTCTTTTGACAAAGATTGGCGTTTCTTTTTTGGATAGTTTCCTTTTGTTTGTAATTACTGATTCAGAGCTCATAAATAAAAGTTAAAAATGTCCCCATTAGATTTTTCATGGCTACATCTCCTTGAATGGTGATCTTGATATTTCATAAAATCTTTGTTGCATACTGCCTCTTTTCTCCATGTGTTTTGTAACATATTTCAAGGGCCAGGATATGTTGATTAGCTGATTAGATGATTATGCTGGATTAGCCGATTTTCAAAATTAACTGCTCTGAGCTCTGCAGTTGACATTTGCAATGTATTGGTCGAGATGTCTAAACCAAAAATGGTTCAGCAGAGAGCTGCACGGTTTGTCACTGGAAGATACCAAAGGGATGAGAGCGTTACACAAATGATCAAGGATCTTCAGTGGGACACTTTGAGTTCAAGCTCTTAGCATGAATCTCTTTGAAAAGTTTACCTCCAAGGAAAATTCTAGTTTGGTGGAGGGTATCATTAAACAAAACCACTGAGGCAAGGGTGCCCGCAGGGGGGGGGGGCAAAGGGGGCGCTTGCCCCCCCCTGGAATATTGAAATGTACCTCAATAACCAAGATGGACCCAGTTAACCAAAGGCACTCTTTGGGTTATTCATGCTTTAGTTGACCATGATCAGACCAGATCCTGGATATAGACTAATAGTTTACAGAAGAGTTGGAAGAAGAGCTTCCAAGGGCTTATTCGAGTTAACATTTAATTGATAGCGATTGGATAGGTGACTCAACCACTAAACCAAGGGCCATTACATATCAACGAAAAACGTCATGGCAGACCCCTTTTCTTCAGGGGTCCGAGATATCAAGTTAGACAGCTGAAAC
This sequence comes from Kryphioiulus occultus, assembly GCA_034687865.1. Taxonomy (NCBI): domain Eukaryota; kingdom Metazoa; phylum Arthropoda; class Diplopoda; order Julida; family Julidae; genus Kryphioiulus; species Kryphioiulus occultus. The sequence goes on from JAQGAF010004814.1 coordinate 5,018, forward strand.
TTGTTAGCAGTGTCATAATCCCTTTTCATTAATATGTAATGACCCACAATTCAGAGGATGTCACCCATGCTATAGCTCGAAATCAAATGCTAATACAAACTAGCCCTTAAATCTGAAATAGGGTGCTGTTTTCATTTCTTTTATTTCAAAGTCTATGCCTTTGATCATTGCACTGGTATCTGCAGTTGAAGAAGTAAGTACATGTAAATTGAGCTAAATTTAGGATTTATTTGCCAAACATTCAATACATTTGTGATGAGCAGAAAAACACTTACCTGATTTTAAGGGGGGAAAGTCCAGAAGAATAACCGTTGTCGGAAGGGGGTCAAAAATCCAGTTGGTCAGTCCGGAAATGTATTGGGTCTGCTAGTTTGGCACCTCCCAATACATCACACATCCCATGTAGGAATTGCTTACCAACAATTCCTGGAACACCCCAAAAAGGCAGCTTGGAACTACATAGCTGGCACGAGTCCCAGATCTCAGCTACCACCTGAAGGAGAGGGAGCTTCCCAGGCATATTGCCACCTGGATTCCTCCCAATCATCAAGTAGAGCTCCGGAAGCTCCATCTGGTACACGCTGTACCAACCGTCATGCCGATCAATGAGGGCAAACATTTTCCAAACCGGATATCGGACAGTGAGTGAAGTAATGGCCAAAGATGAAGAAAAATTTGGATATAAAGTAGAACCATGACGTCATGGAAATGGCCGAAAGAAGCGGAAGTCAACCCTCATGCGTGGGTGAAGCCTGGGCATGCAGTGTCTTCGGGGGCGCGGTGTCATCGGGTGCACAGTGTCATCAGGGCACCATTGTCCAACGAACATCAATATGTATGTTAAAATTTTTGGCTAATGTTGTTTATGAAAAACAACATTAGTGTGCTCCAGTCATAAATCACTAACTGATAACACCAGAGTACCAACGAAGATGACGTCACCAGCTATCCTGACAGGAAGCTCACCCTAGTGGCCAAAACTTGCGGGGCCCATATCTCGGTAACCAACGGCCTAGGACCCAAGTGTTTGGACTCTACGAACAGGATATTTCAAGACCTACACAATGACACCAAAATTGATAGGATTTAAGAGGAAACCGGAAAACTTGCAAAATTGTGGCTCTTCAGCCAATGAATGAGTCATCACACTGTGGGATGAGAAGGCTAATGGAATAAAGATGTTAAAGAGCCAAACTAGAAAACAAGACATGACTAACCGGATAAAAGAAAAACATAAAATTATCAAAATCCTATCTTTACCATTATGGACTGGAACTTGTGTGGGAGAAGCTGAAAATCAACAATAAAACCAAAATCCTATCTTTAACATTGTGGGAAGGAATTTGGTCAAGAATAAACATCCTGCAGCTGCAAAACCAGTGTGGGAAGGACCTTTGACATTTATTAATTGGATGGAAAACTCAAAAAGTATAAAAGGAGAGAAATGAAAAGTCAAATTGCAGGTGTTTTACCAAAGTTTTTGGAGGAGGTTCTGTGCCACTTCGTGGAAAAAATTGAAGATATTGCTGATGTGAGAAGCTGTCTTTTTGAAGGAGAATGTTCAAGGGAAAGGAAACCAGAATGGTGAGCCAGCTCTAAATCTAGTAATGATTGTAATGTTAGGCCATATTTGATATCCACAATTTTGCTACCACAATTTTAATTCTGCTTTTGTTTTACATTTTGTTTGTATCTTTTGATTTAATAATCTGTTTTGGAAGTTTAATCTTTTATTAATTTTACTCAATGTTTTTTTGTGTAACAAACTGAAGTAATAAAAATAAACAGTTTTGGATGTGAATTTCTGACTGGATTCTTATTTAACTAGCAGATAGTTTTAGACCCGTTTTACAGGGTGAGACAAAACCTAATAATCTTCTGTGGAGGTTCACAACTACCACTCACCCCAAAAATTCTTAATATGTTTTGCCGTTGCTCCGCGGGTCGGGAATTGTAAATCATAGTGGAATTTAACTTTAAAGGGGTAGCGGGTGAAACTGTTGTCAAAAGCTGCCAATAGATGGCAGATCCTGTCTGTTGGTGTACCTTACACTCTTGCCTGAATGACTCATCCAGTTTTGCAGGCATTGAGCAAGTTAAAGGTGACCTTGGCCGTCAACTGAAATGGTGTATCAGATGTTATACTCAATGCAGTAAGGGGCTAGACCCCGTAGAAAAACCGGAAAAAAGGGGTGGCAAGAGCAGAAGAAAACGAAAAGTGGCTGTAGGGGAGAAACGATCATACCAGAAACCCAAGAATGGCCGGATTCCGAACCCCCATGTCCGTGAGATGGGAAAATATGGGATTAGACTCAATAAAAACTAAAAATATCTTATGAGAGGGAGTCAGTAGTCAGTCAGTCGGAGTGGGACAGAGCTGCTAAATAACATCTGAGGCAGCCATTACTGTATTGTAAGAGAACTGGAGGGACTTTGAGCAAGTCAGGATCAGCCTGAGGAGGGACCAGGTGAAAGCACCATGGGGATTAAACTGAAAAATGTGGTAAGACCCATTTTGACCAAGTTTTAAGGTGATCAGGGATGGAGAATTAGTCAATTAGCCAGTTAGACTAGATAGTTGTGAACCAGGAGTCCCTAGACATGATTTGGAAACGTAGTATTTTGTATAATTAGACAGAACCATTGAATAAACCAACTACTGCACTGAAGAGCAACATGTCTCGAATTCCATTCTAATTTAAGGTAAAGAAGACTCATCTATTATCTGACCCGGAACCAACTAGTGATTGGGACCCAATATGCCCTGAGAAGAGGGATAATATCACTACCCTTTTATTATGTTGCCTGACTGTTGCACGGGCCAGGATGCCAATAATTAGACGATGGTGGGGTAACACATCTCACGTGGTGGCACTGTCAACATTCACGATGCACACAACTGGTCCCCCCGTGAATCCGTGCTGGATGAGAAATACAGCATCAGGTGCAGTGAAGCATAAATGAGTGATGTGACATGGTGATTGGCTTGTGGGCCTGGTGTTTTATCATGGAAAGGTCAACGGGCAAAGGACATGATACTCCAAGCTATATTAGAGGATTTTGCAGACAACCTTCCCCTCAGGGAAGCTGCTGTATTATGACTAGCATGATGGTGCACCTCCTCATGATGCCCATAATGTAGACTTCTTCCTCTGGGTTTTTTATTAAGACTAGTGCATGAGACTGCTTCTCATGACACCGAGGATCTGATTCAATGGTGTAGCAATGCACTGTGCAAAACACTTCAGCATTAATACTGAGGTCCTTCGCCAAGCTTAAAACAACAATGCAACACGACAATAGTTGCATTGCTGCCAATGAACAGCACTTTGAACACCATCTGTAATGCCATGGCATGCAGACAAGGGCCCCTTCCAGAAGGTGCTGTACTACTGTCTCTCACAATGTTCCGTTTAGCATGTCACTAATCCAGGCGTTTGGCATATCTCCATGACCTCTACATGGATTGTCATGCAATTTGTTTTATTTTGACCATGGATGGATTCACTGCATGTTTCTCATTGACATCATTTGCATAGGTTGGATATTATTGGAGCTAGTATCCAGATGACCTTGATGGAACATATCAAGGTATTCGAATCCAGTGTCCAAATGGTGCCTTGGCCACTGCATACAACAACCTTGGTTGCATCTCAAGCAGGCACCCAGGTCTATATCACCCTGTCAATATCATGTTTCGATATGAGTGGAGCAGGCAAAATATTGGATATATCTCGCTCTCTCTCTCTCGCTCCCTCGGTCCCCTTTCTCACACAGAGCGGTGAACGTGTGGATTAATGTGAGCGATATAGATTTAGATGCAACAAATATATTAATATGAATGCTTCTATTATCCCTGTCCATATTAAGGCTTATACATGCAAATGATAAATGCCTCAGCACGGACAGTACGAATTTATAATCGCTTCCCTTACATTCCCCCCACACATTTGCAGCGTATACAGGGTGTTGTTTAGTCAGTGCTCAACGAAATAAAATTATATCTTTAATACGGTAAGAGTTATAATGATAGTTCTTGAAAGTAACTTTTAAAGTCGCCCACGGGCTATCTGAAAACCATATTTATGTGACCTTGAATGTCTCCTTCCATGTGCCCATTCCGTGTTTTTATTGCAAATGTCAGAAAACGCTACAGAACAAGTCACTGCCAGCTAGAATTTCAAAGGTTGCATTGCATTGGGCACTGACTAAACAGAACCTGTATATAAATACACATACATCTGAAGATAAACCAACATCATTAACATTATAAAATAGACAGGTTACAGTATATACCGGCATACATAATGTGAAGACAAACATCGTAATTTAAGCACATTTTAGTTACTTATTGTCAAGGGTGATGCTCATTAATTATGCATTCAAACCCACATTTCCTACCATCAAAATATAAATAGAGATTTACATTGATAAATCTAAAAAATAAAGACATGCTTGACAGTGCAAACTTGGATTTTTAAAAGAAGGAGAGGAAAACCTTGTGGATGTTTATGACCTAGTTTTGAGTGGAAGTCACGAGACAGCAGGGAACTCTACTACCTCTGGAAGTAACATGGTTGTTTCCACATCTTTTATAACCAGCAATGCAAAGAATATTAAGGTGGTGGAAGCAGGAAATCTTGACCTGGAACATGAGAAATTCAACTTCCACAAAAATTTCTAAGAAAAAAGCTGCTCCAAGGTTCCGAAAAGGTTTCGAATTGTGACTGTTGACTCCATAACAGTGTTTTATAGCTCCAATCGTGTGTTTTTAAAACTAATTTAGTTGGCAGCATCAATCAAACTCAAGGAGGAGCACAAGCTCAAGGAGAGGAACATGAGTTCCAATTAAATAAACTTAAAATTGAAAATGATTTGCAGCAGCACAGGCTAGAGATTCAGCTTCAGCTGCTGAGTAAACATACTGATAAAGATTGATGTTGAATGAATGTAACCACAATGTATTTATTGGCTAAATAAACTACTTTCATATAATATGAAATGAATGACATTGCATTGAGAATGTGTCATAACATCTCTTCAGACAGTGCCTTAAACTATTAGAGCAAGTGTTGCCAATGAACATTCAGAGTAATTAATTCAGTCAATTAGTGCATTTCTCAGACAATTTGCATGGTTATTTGATTTTTAATGTTTCCTTTGATTTAATTACTATGATTGGACTTCAATTTTTGATAATATGAATGAATTAGATAATTAGGATGTTTGGTTTAATTAGCTAATTAGGACTGATTGATTTCTTTTACATTTGAGTTTTGCATTATTTCTTGGAACTGTTAGAATGTATTACATGTTCCTGGACAGGGGACATTGCTGCCTGCAATGAAAGAAATTGTCCAACCCCTTTTATTATGTTTGGATGATAGGGCTGTTTAAATGGTTCCCCCCAAATTTTCAAGTTTTTAACCCTAATGTTTCCCTGTGTGCCCCACTTAGTGTCATTTTGCTAGCTTTTTTCTTATCTTAGTTTAGCTTAGTTTTTTATTTTTGTCCTGTTTCTCAGAATCATGCAGTCCAGCACCAGTGTTTTGTTGGCTTCCTGTCAGGGGAGCCAGAATGCATTCTGCATTGGCTGCTGCAGCATCTCTATCTGAGTGCTTCAAAGTTTGCATTTTCTGTTTTTATCCCAGGCTGCATGAGCCTGAAAGTGAAATCTTTGCATTTCAGTGTGCATCTTTTTTCCCAGGCTGCATGAGTCTGAATGTATTTGTTTATTTGGATTAATTTGTTTTTGCAACTAGTTAATAAGTTCTTCAATTCTATACATTAATTTTTAATTAAGCAAACTGAGAAGTCCGCACAGACCTTATAAATGGACATTTAATTTGGGCATGATCTTTCATGTGTGTTAATCCCTTTCAGCAGGTGTTCTGTTATCATTCTCAGGATCTTCCCTTTCCTGCTGCATATCATCAGTCCTTTTTGAATGGATCATGCTGTATCAGTAAGTTGTGCAAAACCACACAAGCTTGGATCCACTCACAAACTTGCCTATGACCACTAGCTTTATCCACTGCATCTCTAATGACTAACTCTGGAATCACCCTTCACAATGCCAATGATGTGCTCTACACAATTATGCCTTTCTGAAATACACTTGTTAAAAGCAATTTGTTCGCAGGTTAAGGCTCACGTTTTCTCTTGTAGGGAACAACAACAATGGTGCCTGATTGTGAATAGGCACTGTCAGTGGAGGCAGGGTGAATGTAAAAAAACACAGGCATTGTGTACACTCTCAGAAAATTCCACTGTAAAATGGTGTATAAATTTGTGAGAATCACAAATGATTTGGAATTGAATTGAATATCTTTTTTCCTGGACCAATATGGTCCAGGTCCAGGTGGTGTGGTTCCGAGCACTGCATGCGATCCGTCCACAAAATCCAAATCATTTTGGAAGGTAGTGATGCATCATATTAATCTCAATCTGTTTCCTTTCTTTCACATCTGGCCAGGATACATACTTGTATTATGCAGCTAGGAAGTTAATGAAAATAATTGCACATTCAGCATAGTTATGTACAGTACCCTCAGATACACCAAATTTGGTTGCCACCATAGCCTTTGATGCTACATTGCCAAAGGTTCCCAGTCTGAGAAGTGCAATGGCAAGTTGAAGTGCAACTGGCTCTTGCAAACATTGAAATGACAGATGATTTAAATCAATTAATTGTTACATCTTTTTTGTAAATGCCATACCTCTCACTAATTCCATCAAAGTGGCAAATGAGGGAGTTGACATCTGAACCAATCATTGCTGAAGTCGCTACTGGATGGTACATTGTCCAACCAGTCAACACTCTTTGGTACAATGGGTCGTGATTTACAATAGAGGAAAATGTTGAATGTTGTCACTAGTTAGTATATCCATCTTGGACAAGCCAAGACCAGTAGTGAGACTTGGAAGACAAATTAAGCTAACTCCCAGCAATAAAGCAAGTTCCTCCAGCATGTTTGTTTGTTGGTTTGTGGAATTTTTAACATTGGCCTATTTTTGCACCTATTGGGCCCATCACCAACTCCAGGAGGCAGACCGTCAACCTGGAAATTTAGCCACATGGAGGAATAAGCCCGCCTGAGGGATCTTTAACGTGCGGAGAGCAAGGGGGATCCGCAAAGGACCTCGCGGTTTAAACTCATCTGAAAGAGCCGCCACACAGGGAAAATCGCCTGCCAACCTCCACAGGGATGCGAACCCACAACGCTTGGGTCGAGAGGCCAGTGTGCTACCACTTGACCACCGGAGCTGGCGATTGAAAGGGTTAGGATTCATGCAAATCAATGAAACTACCACTAGTAACACACTATATTGCATTTCCATTACTTTACACATCATTTAGCCCATTCAAAAAATTAGTAAATTGAAATCAATATACTTTATGGTAGTTACTAACAAGTAAGCATATTGATAAGCAAATTTTTAAACATCCATGCTATTTAATGCATCATTTCAACTATAATCACGTAAATACATGCCTGGGTCCAAAAAATAGCAGCAGCAAATCAGCTGTGTTGTCTGCTGTAAAAAGTTGAATCTTAAATAGCTAAGGTCCTCCAGTTTATGGACTTTCTGGTTTGCTGAACTGCTTTTCTGAATGCACATTCATATTGGGGGTGTCAAAGCAAAACCAATTTAGTCAATTCAAATTTTTTTGTGGGATTGACACTTTCTATTTTATGGAAAAAGTGTAAATCTTGTGCACTCCAAGGGATATAACCAGGTAGGGGTGGCTCTGTCATTACCTTACTGAACTCAAAAATACGCCATCAAGTAGCTAACATGCTCAAGTTTATTTGTAGCCTCTCCTGTCTGAGCTATGGCAGCTGCCACGCTTTGTTCTTTCGTCCAATTTAACAAGCTGCCTACCAGCATCATTTGTGTCAAGAAAAGGTCGATACTAATTTCGTTTTTGTTAAAAATATTGGAATAAGGGGCATATACTGATCTCGTGCAGATCATGAAATGCTAAGATGCTTTGGCCCGTCACGATCACGCCAGATGGACGACAACCATTGGAACATTGGACTACACATGATCCAGTAGTTCCCCCTATCCGTTTGATCAGAGTCAAACAGCGAGAGGAGGATACCTGGAGAATCCAACAAATCAATGCCTTGCTGATCCTATTGCAAACCGAGAATGGTGAAGGCTCCGGGGGATCCCTCACCTCAAGAATAAGATGTGAAATTTCATGTCGGGTCGACATCTCGCCGAAGGGGAAATTTCTGTGACATATTAACGGAAAGTTCCCCTCCCACCCCAGCCATGTTAAAAAATTGTATACAGTGTACACGTACATAAAATCTCTGCGAATAATGAATAAATCGTCGTGATAACAATTTTGCTTGATAGTCTGGTTACTTCTGGAGGC
>JAQGAF010004815.1:0-13406 GCA_034687865.1 Kryphioiulus occultus
CACAATGTTTTCATGTTGTCAACAGAATTAAATGCGTCATTTTGCCTTTTTCGGTTCACAGATATCACAAAACCCATTCAGCCATATCTCCGGTATTTATTGATGGAATTGCGTCCTCTTTTTTGTTGTTGTGACTAGGACATGAATATCTACAGGTTTTGTGTTGACACCAACCACCTCATGAGCATAGGTCCAGAGGTCTGATCCGGCGAATCAGGTCCAGGGTCATCCATGACGATGTGCCCTTGGGGATTAAATGTTCCCACTACTCTAACAAACATAACAGTGCATGGAAATATCTGCAACAGGAAAAATTTAGCAGAGACTGGTACATTAACTCTGACTCACCTGATACCGGTATAAGTAGCAACCAGCTTGAATTTACTAACACGAGCCTGCAAATGTACGATTAGGATGAGTTTTGTAATTAATAAAAGTGAAAGTTGTACTCTGAAGATCGCTGCGAGAAATTTAATAACGAAGGAAAAACTGAGGATGTCATCCATAAGGATTTAGTGAAGGTTCCTGAAAGACGTACTGTACCTGCAATGACGGACTTGACAGGACCGCTATGGGTGAAATACTTTGGACAAATGAATCTAAAGTATGTTTTGTTTTCCCCCAAATTTTTCGCATATTAATAACGCCCACGAATGCGTATGTTGGGGACCCTACACGGCATTATTGCGCATTACAGTCAGACTAGTCAGTACAGATAACGACCGCAATGCTGACGTTTGAATTTTTCGTTATTGGATAACTATATGGGTCAGGGGTCGCACCAGTTCTCTACCACAGTTAACTACAGAGTATAATCAACTGTGAAAGCAGATTTCGCCTAGCTGTTGCCAAGATGTAGTGTAAACGCAGCTTAAAATGTTTTTAAGAAATATTATCATTAAAAATTCTATCCCCAATATTGAAATTTTGCAATTTTTTTCAAAATTTTAAGAAATGCATTGTTAAAATGACGGTTACGCTTTTTTTTATGAAAAACACTGGCCAACATATAATTGGTTCACAGCCTACTCTTTCACGCACAATTTCTTCAGGGCAACAAAAATTAATAAATTAATTTGGGTTTGTCTTCGTCAGCCACGTTTTTTTTATAAAAAGTCGCTCACGATGATGAATTTTAGCAATAATTTCAAAACAGGATAATGCTTTTGGTAGAAAAAACCTCACTTGTATCAAATTTGTTACATTCAAACATCCGCTAAAGCAATTTTTACCACTTGTTAATTATGTAAACACAAACCTGACAATTTGTAACGTTTGTTCGTAAAAATCAAATGGAAAACATTGCCATTACTTTTTGATGTTGGATGACGTCTCACCACACGAGCTCGCGGTCACGTGGTCGGAATGCTGGCACGTGACCGGCGTTCCATACTTCTTGTTCCATTTCAAGATGGCGGTTTTTGCGCTAACGAGAAATTTCGCATATGTTTTACTTTTCGTAATTTCTTCGTAGATTCGTAATAATTATCTGGTAAACGAAACGACTGACGCGAGTAAGTGAGACGAGCGTGTTTTACCAACGAATCCGAGTTCAGCGAGAACTTCTGGCTGGCGAAGAAATGACCAAATTACATCGCTGTGGAATCTCGCACCTCCCAATGTCAACAAGTGCTCTTCTTTGTGCCTAAATTGCTGCTTGGTCCTTCTAATATTGAATATATATAACTATGGTAAGCGAAATTTTGCCATTGTTGATAACTAACTTCTGTTTCATGCAAGCCTATTTAGATTAATCCTTCGTTTCATAAAGTGCATGATGCGTAAAATCTTATATAGAGAAATGTCCTTGTGATCCTATACTGGTATACTGTAGTTCTATGGTTTAATGGTTACGAGTTGGATATACGCTAATTAAGACAGATTCGTGACTAAAGCTATTACTTAAGCAGTTGCGCACAGGTAATGTTTGTGAGTGTTGCAAATTGCTGAATAGCAACACTATTTTGAACCTACTATAGTATGCTGCGAAATCCTATGTTTATGGCTTTGATACAAGCTATATGCAATAAGATTGACAACTGAAATTATTCCCTAGTATATTGCAGTTGCATATACAGGTTGCCCAACAGGTAAAGCAGCAAGTCTGAGTGCTGCAAATTGATGAATAGCTACACCATTTTGAACCTACTATAGTATAGCCTACTGCGAAATCCTATGTTTATGGCTTTGATACAAGCTATATGCAAGACAGATTGGCAACTGAAACAGTTGCACAAAGTGAGTGCAGCAAATTGCTGAATAGCAACACTATTTTGAATGAACTTACTATTGTACCGGATTATATATATGTTTATGATTTTGATATACGACATATACTGTATTGGGGACTAAAGTTCTTACCAGGTATGCCAACCTTGCAGTTGTGCTGCAAGGCTAGCAACAGCTAGTAAAGTCTGCGAGTGTTGCAAATTGCTGATTCGGAACACCATTTGAACCTATACTATAGAGGCCTACTGTATAATCTTATGTTTATGGTTTTTAACTAAGCTACATGCAAGACATAGTGGCAACTGATTTAACTGAAATTCCTCTCAGGTATATCTATAGCAGTTGCACACAGATTAACTACAAATAGAATTCTGCTAGTTTCTGAGTTAGCCTACACCTTGAAAGTGAGTAACCAATTAAGTTGACAGTGTTATAGAATCTATTGACTAATTAGTTTTTTACTAAATGCGTAAATTGATAGTCCAGATGAACCTGTCTACACTAATATCTAGGGACTGTTGCTGGATTGGAAAGGTTATTAGTTCGGACTGATTGAATATCAGGTTATGGAGGTTTCAAGAGTGACCAATTAAGTGAGTAGGCCTAACCAAACTCAAGTTGACAGTGTTATAGAATCTATTGACTAATTATTTTTTTAACTAAACGAGTAAATTGGCAGTGCAGATGAACCTGTCTACACTAATACCCTCAGGAGCGTTACTGAATATTAGTTTGGAAAGGTTATTAGTTCAGACAGCTTGAATATCAAGTAATGGGGCCTGACATTAGTTTAGAGAGGATATTGTACAGTGTTGCTAAGACAGGTTCTATTGTAATAACTAAATTGACGATACATGTAGCTATTTGTGCAGATCTAAGGAATCGAGTCAACAATTAACGCATCATGGGCGACGGCGAGCCTTTCCAGTCAGTCTCGAAAAACAGGTTCGCAGTCTGGTGGCGCCCCCTACGATCCATTGAAGCGACGCCAGCGCCACCTTGCAGAGCGACAGCACCGAAACCCCCAAATAGAGACCCAGAATTCCTCCAATACTGGCCAGCAATGTCTCCAACTGAAAATGGACACACTCGAAGCTATACAGAATAATTCACACCTAAAGACAGAAATGATGGCAACCTCATACGTGACCTCAGTAACCTTTAACACACCTCGTATTCTGCCATTTCTCGCACCACTTCCACGTTGTACGACCCCATCTTCACCGTGAGGCCATGCAGTCCCATTTGTCTTCTGCAAAAAAATATCACTCAATTCTGTGCCTTAAAATAAGACTTGAAAACAAACCAAAATGACCCGTACTTACGCAAATGTGTTGGTCTGCCCACCAATTTCCGCACCCATTGCTAGTGCTCTGAATTTCTGTTTTTGGATAAAAATGTTTGAGAAAATTCTGATGAAATACATGTACAGGGTTCCTACCGTCAGGGAAAGTCAGGGAAATAAAATGTGGTCAGGGAAAGTCAGGGAAATGTGGACATTTTGCCCAAAAAGTTAGGGAAAGTCAGGTGCATGGGAGTCAGGGAAAACTTTCAAAAAAATTTAAATTTCTACTTTGTGACTGGAAATTATTAGTTTTTAATTCATTTGTGTGAAAAAACCTATAAATTACACCTACAATTTGTTATTTCCAAAGGAGTTTTACAAAAATTTCGCCTATGGCGTTTGCTTTTAAAGAAACGAGCTAATATCCATCGTAGAAATATGCTCAAATTGAGGGACAATTGCTTGGGTTGGTCAAGGAAACAGGTTGTCGAGTTTTCCTATATTTTACTGCAAATTGCCGTGGCAAAATATAGCAGGTACTGTTTAAATTTAAGGTCTGATTTTTCTAAAAATTTCGCCTGCTTATGTTAAATCTGTTATTGCTGGTCTAGTTTTTTTTAAAACAAAAAGGGGCCTACAGTATTCTCTCGAATATTAATATTTCTAAGAATGTCTTCAAAATTGCATTAGGACTATATTTTTTAACATTTATCTTACGGCGTTGGGGGCGTTGCTCTCATGTTAATATTAACACCCATATAATTTTTTTTAGAATTGTTTTGATATTTGTCTAGTTTTTGTAAAAAAATTCCGGGAATTTTTTTTCAAAAATATTTCATCATAATTATTAAATAAATTAGACATACTGTATGCATGTGCAAAAAATTTAAAAATATTAGATACACGTACTTTAATGGATAACGTGTGAAAAATAGTTAATTTTACTTACACGTGATACTTTTTATTTGATAAGTCAGGGAAATTGACCAGATTTTGTCAGGGAAAGTCAGGAAAATTGAGTAGCGAATTTTGGTATGAACCCTGATGTAGAGGAGGGAGGGGGCGATCATAAAATACCTCGGCTTCTTGCTTCGATAGGATTCCGGACTTCCGCAGCACCTTGACATCATACTCTGAATACCTGAAGTGAATAGTGACTGTATTGTTGGTCGTCAGTATCCTTCACAACCTTACTCAAGTAGGTTCTGAAATTCGAAGACGCCTTACCTGCAGGGCCTCTTGCATCCGCAAAGGTCACTTAGCTCCTTCTTGGGGATTTTCGAGCAATCTGAAATTGAGTAAAGGTGGATTTGAAATCTTGTAGGTGTGCAATTTATAATTTGCAATGTGATTTTACGATTTTTACCATGGCACACAGCCAGGTCATCCGTATCAATGGTCAGTTTAGGCTGGACGCATTGACAGTAGCGTTTCGTCAGGTTTTGCAAGCAGTTCTGTAAGCAACCCTGCAATTACAATACCAGATGCACAAATTTAGAAAAACTATAAGACAAATGCTGGCTTTTAGGCCACAGTTGTATGAAAAAAAAACTATTAAAACGTCATAGGATTAAATTTAAGAAACGAAACATCACAAATGAGGGATTTTAGAAACATTTCTGGGAACAAAATACTGAAAGACAAAAGAAAAACATCGTATTTGTTGCCAACGACAGTAACGTCGGCTCAGGTGTCGCCATCTAGCGCCCATATATGGCATCACGATTCTTCTTTTGTCCTTTTTCGGGTAATTGGAACTAATTCATCAACCTAAAGTGAATGCGGTCCTTCAGTACTTATTAAGCGATCAAGAATAATCGTTTTACGAAGAAATTGTCATCAAACGCAATAATGCATTTGAATGGAATTTGTGTAACGGCAATTAAGAATTATTACCATCAGTACAGGGTGTCTACTGGACTGAAAATTCCGGAAAAAACTGGTAATCGTTTTTCATACTGGAATATACTGGAAATTTTTAAATTTCAAATTTATTTTTATGAAAATGCGTTATAGTTTGTTGGCTCCTACAGGCACCAATCATGTGGGTATGGTTTAAAAAATATCGTCATTTGATAATAAGTTTCTCTAAAAATTTCGCCTGCAGCGCTTTTAAATTATTAATCCAAGTAGACAAATTTATGGAAATTTCTGTAAAACCAATTATTTGGGAATAGTTTTTTTTAAATTCGCCTAAGGCGTTTATTGTTTATTAATTTTAGGCCTGTTACTAAATTTGTCACGCCCTGATCTCGAAAAATGCTGTATCTGCCCCTGGTGAGCATATAATTCACATAAAAATTGTTTATTGAACTAAAAAAAATTAATTTTTATACTGGAAATTTGTTTGTAACTCTGTAGGCGAAATTTAAAAACTAACCACCAAATTTCTAAAAATTGTGGCAGAGAAGGGATTTGGGAATCAAGATTTTGTGATTGTATGTGTTTTTTATTTGGTCATCCTCACCTCCATTGTGTACAAAAAGTGGTCATCTGACATGGAATAAAAGCCCACTGGTTTTTTGGATGGGTGGTTTCTCTCGACGCACTGACTGCTGTAAGGGGGTGGCTTCAACACGTAGTCCCTCTTGAAATTAATGAAAGTTTTATTAAAAAGCTATAAGTAGAACCAGTCTAACTGATATCCTCTTTAAACCATAATCAGGACCCGTTTTGTCATATCACAGTTGGTCTTAGCTCCACAGTAGAACCTATCTAAACAAATATTGCCTAAAGTGATATAGCCTTTCTAACCTAATGTCAGGTGCTGTTTTGTTATTCATTAGTAAGGACGGTGTTTAGCATTACGTACGGTAGTACCTGTCTAATGTAATATCCTCTCTAAACCAATAGTGGCCAGGAGCCGTTTTGGCATATCGCAATTGGTGTTTAACACTGCGTACGGTAGTACCTGCCATATGTGGTCGTTCTATAGACAGGTTTCACTGTAACATGTACGGTATGATGTACATGTATGTATAGCGTTTGTAAGAAATGCTTTCAAATGAAAATTTCCTACAGTACACGTATAACCTGTCTAAACAAATATTGCCTCAAGTGATATTCTCTCTAAACCAATGTCAGGTGCTATTTTGTCACGTTACTTTGGATTTAGCACTGCAGTAGAAACTGTTTTAGTAAATACGGCCTAAAGTGATATCTTCTCTAAACTGATGTCAGGTGCCGGTCCTGACGTGGAACCCTTGTTAAATACAATAAACCTTAATAAAATGATATTCGATAATTTTTGCATCTGTTTTTACAGTAGAACCTGTCTAAACTAATATGTTGCCTAAAGTAATATCTAGTAAAAGCAAAGTTTCCTATTAGCCGGCCCCTGCCCCAAGTTATAACCTCTCTAAACGGATATTCAGCTCCTGTCCCAATGATATTAGTTTAGACAGGTGCAGTATCTAATTGTTGAAATTACTTTGGTTACTACGAGGGTCAGCCGGTCACCCGGGAACCCCACGACCAGGTTTTGGGGGTTCAAGAACACGGGCGGGGTGTGGGGCTCGTGGACCATGAGTACGTTGCTGCGGGAGCGCCACGGGTCCTTGTACTTCTTGTGCACTTGAGTCGACAGCATGGTGGACAGCACTGAAATTCAAATGGGCATTGAGAATGGCAGACTTTAAAGTTTGGAAATTTTTGAACTTTACGAACCTTCGAACTCTGCCGCGTTCGATTCTCCGGGGGTGCCACCGTTGAACGTCATGCAGTTTCCGTAGTACAAGTTGTTGGTGTAGAACACCCTGTTGTAAAACATTGGAAAGTTCCGAGTAAATTCTGATGTGAACACTTCAGCTGCTTTGAAAAAACATGTACTTACCCCCCTTCTTCAAAATTTTTGATCCTGCGGAAGACAGAATCTTCTATTCCGACCTTAAATCTATCCCGTTCACTTAAGCGAGCCAGGTTGCTCAAGACGGAGTCGGGCGACTCGATCTGGTCATCATATGTCAGTTAAAAAATTTAATTTAATGCGCCAAAATCATGCTCAAAATCGATTTTTGAAATGTAGTTTTGAATGGTTACCGAACCATAACTTTATAAGTTGAAGCCCCAAAATACACGTGTTTTTTTAGCTTAATAGTCCTACATGCCCTATGGTGAGGATGAAGTGATTGGGGACCTAAACTGCCCTAAAACAATAGTTTTCGTTCAGCTGCCCCTGACCGCCAAGCAATCACTGCCGGCTTGCGAGCGGTTAGGAGAAGCCCACTATCACTTTTGCGTCTATGGCGAAGCAGGGCATATTCAAGAGAAAGTCCAGGACAGATGGGTTTTAGCACTACAGTACAATCTGTCTAAGCAAATACTGTCTAAAGTAATATCCTCTCTTAGCTAATGTCATGATTTATCCAAACAATATTGTTCACTAAACTCATTTTACCCCATCTAAAAAGTTTGACTTACAGGAACATTCAACGCTATGGTTTAGCACCTTTCAAATGTGTTTCACATTTTTTATGATTTTATTTGAGCAAAAAATCATTTGCTTACCGTGGTTTGCGTGGATCTGTTGGTTTTAGGTACACACCTGAGGCTACAAGGTATGTTGGTGCAAATGGTCACTGATGGAAACTGAAGCGGAATTTGCAGTTCGATTGTGGATTTTTTGATCACTGGATACCTGTTCGAAAGTAAATTGTTTAGAAATGGCTATTTTTTTGGAAAAAAAATTGATCAGAAATGATTGATTTCAACCCAATTTTTTAAATTATGGAGCATTTGGTTGACGGACCTTCCCCTTATTAATGCATCATAACTTGACCCATTATTTGGCCATTTAAGTCACTTGACCCATCATTTGACCACTTAAGTCAACTGACCCATCAATTGGCCAAATACGTCACTTGACCCATCATCACTTGACCACTTAATTGTCACTTGACCCATCACTTGCCCACTTAAGTAATTTGACCCATCAATTGCCTTTATACTTAATTAAACTTACATTATAATGTGAGCATAAATACAGTACCAGTGTGATAAATTGAAACTTATGAGTTATATCAATTATTTGGAAATTCACGTTGACGATGAAATTTTCAATAATTTCGAAGTATTGTTGTTTCATACGAAATATGGTAAAAATCGAGAAATACAGTACACTGTCTATTATAGTGCGTCAACAGTTTATTTGCCGATTAAGTTGGGAATTTTTAATTAAAATTTAGTTAATTATGACGTCTGCTATTTATAATCCCAAAAATCGTCAATTTCTATGGGAGTGTTAGTTTATTATAGTGCGTCAGCAGTTTATTTGCCGACTAACATGGTAATTTGTAATTAAAATTCAGTTAATTATGACGGCTGGTATTTTTCCATGCAAAAACGCCACTTGACCCCTTAAGTCACTTGACCCATAACCCCCCTAATATTATGACATATTACTTGAACGTCCCCTTCCAAAATAAAAAGGTGGCATTTGTCGAGTTTCAAAATGTTCAGAATTTGCACCAATTTATTGGGTAAAATTATCTTATTTTAGTCATTCAAACATTTTTTTTGTACGAAAAATGTGACTTACTTTCGGTATTGACAAATTATGTAATAAGACTGAACGATGCAACCCAGAAGGCCGATGAGAAACACCAGGGCCCACAAACGTCTCTGAGTTTTGCTGGTCAGTCCAGCGGCCACCGCTTGACCGAAGGCTTTGTTGCTCATGGCTGGTCAGTCCAGCAGGGTTTCCTCACTAAACGGTCAACAAATTGCTTTTGACTCACACTGCTGCTGCGAAATTTCTAGTTTCATAAGATTGCCAAAAAGCGTTTTAATTGATTAAGCCCAAAAAATACTGAGACTCTAAATAATAGGGACAAAATCGATGCTAAAACCACGATTTATTGAGTTTTTGTGCTGTTAACTACAATGTGAACAAATTAAAAGCACGGTGAGGTTGTGATACTTGTAATGAGCCAGTGAGGCAATAATGTCAAGGGTCATGGTTAATATTTGCCCACAACGTTACTTTCTCCATTTTTTCCACAACGATTTGGAGAGCAGTTACGAAAGAAATTCAAAGTCACTTCGAAGATTGAAATGATCGAAAGTCCCATCCAAAGGCCCAATAGGCCCCCAACTGACCCCAACATGGTCTCCAACTGAAAAAAAATATGTAAAAAAATTAAAAATACACGAAAGGTGTCAAACCATAACGTTGTAATGTAAGTGCTTGGAAATCAACTTTTTCAGCACGAAAATGGTTTTTAAAAAATCCATTATTTCTGGCTTAGTACAAGTTTGGTTTGGATAAATTTTATCCTGGAAAACTCGGGGAATTTTATATTCAACCTGGAAAAGTCAGATAATTTTAAATTCAACCTGGAAAACCTGAAAAGTTAGGTAATTTTATATTCAACTTGGAGGATAAGGTAATTTTATGTTGAACTTGGAGGATCAGGAAATTTTATATTCAACCTGGAAAACCTTGAAAAGTCAGGGAATTTTGTTTTACTTGGAAGATCAGGGAATTTTATATAAAACCTGGTAAAGCCAGGGTATTTTATATTCAACTTGGAGAATCAGGGAATTTTATATTCAACATGGAAAACCTTGAAAATTCAGGGAATTTTATATTCAACATGGAAAACCTTGAAAAGGCAAGGGAAATTTATATT
Source organism: Kryphioiulus occultus (assembly GCA_034687865.1). Taxonomy (NCBI): domain Eukaryota; kingdom Metazoa; phylum Arthropoda; class Diplopoda; order Julida; family Julidae; genus Kryphioiulus; species Kryphioiulus occultus. The sequence continues at coordinate 10,144 of JAQGAF010004815.1, forward strand.
TCACATATAAAACCTGAAAAGTCAGGGAATTTTATATTCAACATGGGAAACCTGGAAAATTCAGGGAATTTTATATTCAACCTGGAAAACCTTGAAAATTCAGGGAATTTTATATTCAACCTGGAAAACCTTGAAAAGTCAGGGAATTTTATATTCAACATGGAAAACCTCGAAAAGTCAGGGAATTTTATATTCAACATGTTAAACCTGGAAAATTCAGGGACTTTTATATTCAACTTGGAGTATCAGGAAATTTTATATTCCACCTGGAAAACTCAGGGAATTTTGAATTGAAGCATGGAATTTTTCAGTACCAAAATTGTATTTTGTAATTGTTCGTTATAATTCTGAGAAATCAGCACGAAAATGATTTTAAAAAATCAATGACTAAAAACCCACCATTTGAGATTTAGCTTTTCAAAAAAGTTCAACTTTGGAGTTTCCTTATTATTACTAAATATTGTTTTCAATATTGTGGCTCACCTTTAATGGTTACAATATATTTTTTTATCCTCGAAAAATTACACTATGACCCTGGAAATCGTGTAAAACTCAGTGAATTTCGTTTTCAGAAATGAGCAGTCACCATGGATGGTCGTTTTCGTTTCGTTTGACCACTTGACCTTTTCAAGTTGCTGAGGGTGGGCCGAATTTAAGGCTCGTGGTCAGTTTATGACGTCATCATAGTGTTCATACCTCGTAATCTGCCACTTCTGTGGTTACATGGACCACGTTGGTCGCATAGTCAACCCTCAGTCTGGTCATGCCAAAAATGTTCCTGTTGTATTAAAATTGCATTAATTAATTAATGCAATTTCCAAAATTAATTCAATTTCAATATTAATTAATACAAACACAAATTCAGTGGCCTTACATCAACTTATTCGTTTGCTCGGCGAAGGTGTCGTTTCTCGTCTGATCATTCACCGATTTCTGAGATGGAAAAATAAACAAATGAATTAACAAATAATTAATTACAGGGTGACTGGCTGTCTGGAAAACCTGGAAAAGTCAGGGAAATTCAGAAAAGCTGTACTTGTGATCTACTTTTTGTAAAAATTTCGCCTAACATTTCATTAACATTTCTTATCATTGTCATTAATTTTCCATATGAAAAGTTTACCTAAAATGCATTATTTTTTGGTACATAAAATTCGTCTACGGCGTTTCCGTCATTATGGAGAATTTTTTAATATTTCAAAGACGTCCTCAAAAATGCAGTGTTTGAGATCTAGTGGTTTCAACCACTAGTGTTCACATCATTATTAATATTAATACACTAAAATCCAATTTTTTTTGTAATTTTTCAAAACTTTTGCCTATGGCAGTCTCTTATTTATTAATATTATTATTTCATCTTACAAAATTGTGGGCTAATTTCATCATTTTTTGATCAGATCTATATAATTTCTAGAATTTACGCCATACGGTGTATTTGCTCGGATCTGATCTGTAAAAAATGTTTCTTGAAATTGTCTGGCAATTTTTCAAAAAGTATCTGGAAAACCTGGAAAAGTCAGGGAAATTCAATCGAAGATTTGGCCAGTCACCCTGTAATTAAAATTAATCAATTACCTGATATTCGCGACCAGTCCATTTTCCAGTCTTACGAATGGTTTTTTGCTTGGTGTAAGTCGAATATCTGATTAGGTTGGAAAAAGGAAAAATTTTGAAAAAACAACCAATTGCATGAATAAGTTTTAAAAATTGTTTTTTTGTGAAAATTGTAATTATTTGCATTGTTAATGTTGGACGAACCTGCAAGGTTTCTTGCATCCACATGCGTTTTTCAATTCGTCTTTGGGGATCCTTGGACACTCTTTGAAATTATTAGTTTTTGTGTGAAAATTTTTTGGGGGAAATTTTCAGTTTTTAAATTCATGGCTTACAAGTTAAGTTTTGGAAACTTACGGTAACATATGGACATGTTGCTCACGTTTTCCGCAAAGGGTATTTTGGGCAGCAGACATTTGCAGTAACGGATGGTCAGGTTTTGAAGACAGTTTTGCACGCAATTCTGCCAAGAAATTAAGAAAATAGATAACATATTAGGCACAAATCAGGCATGTTTGTCGTTTTTTTTTCAAAGTTTCTTAAATTTTACGGTATTTTGAAAAACTAGGAAAACTTTCATTCTGGGATTGTTCTCAATTATTTTTCGGACATTTGCATGTTTCAAGTTTTTCAAAATTTCTCGTTGTCTTATTAGTCTTATAAATTTCTTATGACATTTTGTCAATGTCTCGTGAGCAAAATTTTATAGTAGTTAAGCAAATTTACATGTGTCGGGATTTATTTTCAAAATTTCTTATTCTTAGATTTACATGTGTCCGGATTTACATTATTTTCAAAATTTCTTACTATTATATTTACATTTGTCAGAATTTATTTTCAAAATTTCTTATGACGATAGTTTTAAAATATAAAAATTTGGAAAACGTGTGTGTCAGATTGGTTCAAAGTTTTCTACATCAGTATTTTGAAATATTACATGTACTTTCATTCTGAGTTTTTCCTCGGTTATTTTTGTATATTTACATAGTCAGATTTCTTATGGTTTCGTGTTAATTTCTTATCGATCTTTCAATCATTTCTTATCATTTTATTTTGATCAAAATTTCTTTCTCGAATATTTACATGTAGCAGGTTTGATTTTCAAAATTTTTTATGCCAGTCTGGGTATTTCTCTGGATATTTCTCTTATTTTTACGTATGTTATTAGCTTGTCAATGTTTTCACAATATCATTCATATCATTTCTTTTTTTTCAATATGATTTCTTCACGGTATATTCGTAGGTTTTCGTACGTTTTCATAGATCATTTTTTTAAAATAATGCCTAATTTGTGGTATTGTTGAACATAAACGCATTTATAAATTTCGCTAAAAACCATCCAAAATGTGAGCCTACTTACATGTAAAACAGATTTTTTTGACCATTACGTTACTACATTTCGGGATGAAATTTTGTGAATTTTACCTCCAAGGAGTACACGAATGGAGTGGACAGAAGGGACACAAATCCACTATCATTAAATTTCACTGCCGTGTCTCGTTCAATGCACTGACTGTGAAATGGCGGTGGTTTGAGGATGAAATCTTCCTGAAAATTTCACAAAAATACGGTGTTTAGCCAATGGTATTTTTTAATGATGTAATGACTCGTTAACCAGATACAGTTGCGTGCAAAAAATCGACTCACCTGCATGAATCGAGTAAAAATGTGTTTTTCTCAGAAACCAAATATCCGATTTAAAATCGGAA
>JAQGAF010004816.1:0-13406 GCA_034687865.1 Kryphioiulus occultus
AATTTATTTTAAAACCTGGAAAAGTCAGGGAAGTTGAAAATGTCATCTCTGGGGGAACTTCGTGAAATTTTATTTTTTGCAAGGTTGACCTTCAATGAATTTATCGTGCCAGGAAATGTGTGTCCATGGACACACATTTCTTGGCATGATTGAATGCCTTTGCCAACAGAACTGCATGGCCGTTTTCAAAGGTACCGTTACTACCAGACATGCAATATCATCAGAATGTACATTGTGCACTCGGAACAACTGCCATTTGGAATGCCAAATTCCGTTCAGAATTTGAATACATTGCGCGTTGTCACATTCATGCTAGACTTCGTTTAATGAGTGTATATTCCCTATTGGCCACGGTAATGGCATGGTACATGAGGACTTCTTGTTCGCAAAATGCACGTTGCATAATTTGTCACCGTTGTAGCGGTACGTAATCATGAAATTGCTTTCTGTCCTTTTAATTCTAATGCTGCAAGTTGGCAACTGCTGCTTGCTCAATTCGTAATTTAAAACTTTAAGTATTCCAGAAGTAAGCAATGTTTCATGTGAATTGAGAGATTTTTTGGCTAGTTTGCCCATTGGATTCACGTCTTGAGCATAAAATCTGGAAGGCCGAAGACATGCAATTTTTTGCTAAGATTGTCTGCGATATTTCAGTGGCAGTACCATAAAGTGCTCGTTTTATACGAGGAGATAAAATTTGGTAATTTTAGCAAATCATCAGTTAGTTTTAGTAACAACAGTTTAATTATTCATATTTCAGTAAAATGAGCTTGTCTTGTTCTTTTATTTTGTGCCTTGTATCACCCGTTTCCTGGTAGTCCATTATCCAAGGTTATCAAAGATTTTGTAATTTCCTTTCACACTTCTCTTGGCTAATAACATCTGTCTGGTAGATTATGCATACATGATTATACACTGCCTTTAGTAGGCTAGTACTAAACTCATTCCATGGGGATATGAAAGCTTGACAAGTACATGTACAGTATATAAACTGTACTGTACCGAACATTTATTTAAACAAACCCAGGTTTTTTGCTAAATTTGCAAAAAGTTATCTGCGTATATGGATTTGCGTGAATACACTCAATTTAACTATCCAGTGACTAATAAAACTGGCTAGTGCTGTTCGGCTTCTCATTACTTTTGCTCTGTGCCTTTTGTAGACGGAATTGATTGCATTTTTTTCTTTTATGTACCACGTACTGGTTGTATGTAAAGCCTCAAATATGCCGATCATTATGATGATAGGCCATTAAAAATGTTGAATCAGAAATTACAAATTGATAACCTAATTAGGCTTCCCTTTCTTGTACATGTAAGCAATGTAGACCACCACATTGGCGTTGACATTGCGAGAGCACTCAAAAGTTCAAGGGCACTGAAAAGTTTTCTTCAATAATATGGGTGATAGGCCTATGTTGATCAAGTTTGAGGTGTATATATTGTGTTTTTTATTTTTTAGCATAAACTACACCTTATGTGAAAATTTGCAAAATCCTTTATTTGTAGTGGTGGACTGAGCAACCTCCTGTATTTCTGCGCCCTTCCCAACTCGGTTTCTCCTTTGAACAACGAGCCATCACAGGTTCTCCTAAGGATATATGGCCATGTGCACGATGCAGGTGTAGAAACAGTCATTACGCAGAGTGTTATTTTCACATTGCTTTCGGAAAGGTGTTTGGGACCGAAACTGTATGGAGTTTTTCCTGGAGGCCGAATTGAAGAGTACATTCCCGTAAGCTTGCCTCAGACATGCCAGATATGTGACTGCAGCTGTGCTCGTTCCTTCTCGCTTTAAGAAAATGTTCTTGAGTTTCAGGCCAGACCCCTGGTAACCAAGGAACTGATGGAACCTGGCATTTCCTCTGTCATTGCTGAAAAGCTCGCGAGGGTACACAGGTTGCAAGTGCCAATCATCAAGGAACCACTTTGGCTCGGAGACACGATGACTAGGTGGCTGCAACACATCTGTACGAAAGTCAACGCCACATCGTTTTGTCAGGAGGACCAACCGAAAGTTCGCAAATTGCTATCCTTTCCACTCGAAAAGGAGTATGAGTGGGTCATGTAAGTCACCTTTCGTTGAACTTTGTTTTGCAATCTGTGTGCTGTAATAGTTGTTTGGTAAGCACATGTCATTGCATGTATGCAGATACAAATTTGAAATGGCTGATTGCATTATTAGTCGGATGTTTGAAATATGAGCAATAATATCTGGTGAAAGTGGAGTTATCTCTTGGATACTGGCATGCTATAAAAAAGGCCTATGCTATAAAAAATCCTGATTGGTATTTTTGGATTCTGACGAAAATGCATTTTTTGATGAGACAGCTTTGGTTGAATAATTTTGTGCAAGCTCATCGATGTATGGATCTCAAAAACAAATTCATGACGTCATCTGTTTTTGATTAGAATGGCCATAAATCACTTAAATGCTGTACATCTTCATGTACTTGTGTTACTTTAAAAATGAATTGATGAATGGTAAGAACTCTTGTATTGAAACACATGTACTGCCCTTGACATTTAACTTTTAAACAAGATAAAATCAAGATATTGGTTACATATGTCGGTAACCTGAGCTTGAAACGACCATTTTAATTAATTATTGTTGACAGACTCGCCTAATTGTTTTAGCAGCATTACGAGACAAATTTTTTAATTTCCCACATTGGTAACATTTCCTAAAAATTCTTGATTGATGATAAATTATAACTGCCTAATTCATTTCCCTCATGCAGCATCCTCCAGTTTTCAGTTCTTCTGATTATTTGTAAAAAAATTAGCAAGGGTTTAAAATGTGGGAAAATATTCATGACAGGTGCAATTCATGACAACAACAGGGTTGAACTTTAGCATTTTTACGACCATGGTACATCTGAAACTGTGACGTCCAAGAGCTTAAAAATCAGTGATTATAATTTTGTTTTATTTTTATTAGGAAAATGATCCCTAAAATCAACTCTCCAGTTATTTTTAGCCACAATGATCTCCAAGAAGGTTTGTTATTTCAATAACTCTTCATGCAATTTGAAAGAAAATATTCTTTGTAGGCACTCCATTTTTTGCTATGAACATAAATTATTCATTTCACTTTGTTGTTGCTAGGCAACATCTTGGTTAACGAGAAGGCTACCTTGAAAGAAGATAGACTGATCTTTATTGACTATGAATATTGCAGCTACAATTACAGGTGAGACCTTAAGGGTATTTTCAATTCTGCAGCTAACTCTACTCTTCTACTGTCTTTAACAACTAAATGCCAAATAGCATGTATTAAATTTGAAGCAAAGGAAAGATTTAAAAATTTAAAGCAAAGGAAAGATAGACACTGGGTAGGAGTATTGTATTTATCGAGCTTAAAGTCAGCATGATTTCATTTCAGAGGGTTTGATTTGGCCAACCATTTGTGCGAACCGGCTTATGATTACACCAATCCAGATCCACCTAATTTCTATGTCAATCACAAAGATGACCCAACTAGGGACCAGCAGGTGAATTCGTCTTTTTACAATTCGTATAAGTCCCGAATTCTGATTTCCTTTTCATAAAATATAATGTGCATACTTACAATCTCATTTCTTATTGTGCAGCTACATTTCATTCGCGCATATCTGAACAGCTATCAAAACGACAACCATATTAACATGAATGGAGGTCACGTTACAACCAAGCAAGAAGAAGCTGTTCTTAAAGAAATTTTTTTCTTTACTGCGGTATCACATTTCTTCTGGGGCTTATGGGCCATTGTTAATGGCGGTAATGCAGAAATTAGTTTTGGATATTGGGTGAGTTGGCTTTCGTTATTATGATTGTTGTTACCGTATTGGGACAAACCTTATCCCGATAAATCGACTAATGTTTACTCTACCTTGCAAATAAGTGATGCTGACCATTGCAAGAAAGCTTTACACTTTGAATTGCCTCAATAATTGGAGACTTGCGGGCAATAAACATTATCCTCTCCTACTCTTGGATTTTAGTTTGTTGCCCTTCAGACTTTACAACCTCAATATATTAGTAACGTACTCTGCATCAACTAAGCTGTGTCATGTGACCTTGATGTTTCATAGTTTGTCTGGATATGTTTTGTCGTATTCGAAAATTATTACAATTTTGACTTAATGTTCAATCTAGATCCATTTACTAGGCATTTAACAATGAAATAATAATTATGAAGATTACACGTTAGATCTATGTTCACAAATCCAACCAATTGGTCTGTTTCGCTTTCAGGATTATGCGCTGTCCAGGCTTGACGCCTACTTTGTTCAGAAGGCACGTATTCTTGCGGATGCCGGCAAGAGGAAGGCCACTACTAGTCCAGAATAAGTCTTCAACACTTAATTTTAAATATTTAGGCTCAACTTTAATTGCTGCTTGATTTTGAATCAAATTACTGGCAGATGTGCACTCTTGTCTCGCCTGCTGGTTAATGCAGGATATCACCATAGACGTGTGAATTTTTAACTCTACTACGCAGAAACAGAGACAGTTCCAACACTTCCAGCTATCTGTAATTTAATGGCATCGTGTAGCGCTCGGATAATGCTAGTCTTTACGCCCCACTTAATCTGTGCCGTGCACAGTGTGATTACTTTTAGAATATTATTGTTGCATTGGCAACCACTATTGTATATTTTATATGCGAGGTATCATAATCTTGCTACCCTCGAGTTTTCCTCACCGCCAGTAACGTTTTAGGCGATTCGGCAATGGTGTATTACAGGGAATTTTAGCTTGGTCGTGTAGTTGGGGGAAAGAATGGTAAGTGATGATTCCTGCCATTTATTCTATTATAGGCTCTAATTGTGGAAGATTGTAAAGTGCCTATTAAGAGTCGTTAAGGGTTTACTGTCCATACATCGTTTTATATTTTGGGGCAAAAATGGTCAATTGTGCATCTGTTTTTACGAATTCAAGTGATAGCACACTTTCAATAAATTATCTCATCCATAGTAATTTTAAGCCATTGAAATGATGAAATGAATGACGTCTGTTTAGAAACAGATGAGTCTAATCACAAATTTTTCCATACGGATATTGGCCATAACTGTAAGTTTCCTCAAGGATTTGATACCTTTGAAACTGTCCTAAATGAGCATCGATGAGCATCGATTTTTTTCGTTGTTTCATTTGAATGTCAGTTGCCCCATGTTGTTTGTGATTGGCATGTTATCTAAACCAAGATTTTGTACAGGATCTATTCTTTATTGAAATTATTCAGACCTTGTTTGCAATCCAATTCTCTGGACACTGGGATAGTGCAATGTGTTACCTCTTTACCTAAACACGCTTCTGGGACTTATTTGTGATAGTAGATTAGAGAATGTATCTTTAGATTTTGTCAATTTTATTTCTATAATTGTTTTTGTGCAATAATTATCCCCCATTGCGATAAAGATGCAATCATTAACTTCAGCATCATGAGCGTCAGCTCATCTTGAAATCATCTTTGGAAATCAAATGACTGATTTTCATTTTTCCAACTAGCTTACCATTGTAACGGAGGGGAAGGAGAATTGGGTAAAACATGGTTATTTAAACATTTGTTGATGTTTAAAAATTGAACCATCTTGCATATTTTTTTATCAGAACCTTTGCTTTTTATTTTTTAGAATTCTTGTTTACACTTTGTAATTGGGTATCGTTACTTATTATATATTCACAAATGTTAGTATGTTTCTATCAAAATTATTGACATTCCAAAGGATTACCACTCATTAGTTTGTATTGTTTTTCCAACAAAATGTGCACGTGGTTAACGGTGGTTTCACCACAACATTTATTATGAGGTCGCATCTAACATATGAATAATAAGAATATGGATTGATTTTCTTGTACTGTTAATCGAAAACGTTTTTGCTATACATGTACTGTACACATATTACTATAATTTATTTCACTGCATGTATGGTTTACAATTTTTGGCATATTTTAATGAATGCAAATTCTAATGGAAATTGGAAATGCGATCTTGGCCAACTTGTAAGGCGTTACACACAAAACATATAAATTCTCAAATGCAGAAGTTTCTTTTACCTTGAATGTCGGCTGTGTTAAATGCGGCTATCATGTAAATCGTTGTCACATCAGCTCACTTGAGTTTAAACAGGGCAAGGTCCAAATAAGCAATTACTGAAATTATTAAAATTTATACAACCCCTTTATGTACGTATGATATTTTAAGCGATTATTTGCGTCGAATAGCAACGATAAAGGAAGTCCAATTGTTTAAAGTAGGTGTGTGATGATAAACCATTGGGAAATTTCCCTCTTCTTGTCCTCCTAACCCCACTCGTTAACATTTGAGTAAATGTTGAAGACATTATTTTGGTGTTACAAGTGGCTGTTTGAAAATATTTACAGGCAATGGCGTGTTATACTATTTGCTTGATTCTTATTTTGAAAAAAATAATCTGTAACTTGTCATTCTTAATATCAATATTTCATGGCAATTTCTCTGTGAATAAAGTTGTGAAAGACTCAGTAAGTACGTGTCATCAGACTCATCACAGTAATGCACTTCTGAAAATGTCTAATTTTGAGTTCGATAGTTTTTTAAAAAAAAAAACTACTGAAATGTTTCTCCAGTTGTAGGCTGTCATTTTCTTGTACGAAATTCATCTTATTTGCATGTACTTGCCCACCATGCTACAAACTTGTATGGGTACCTTACACGTAGGCTATAACCACTGAATTTATTTCTTACCATGCAAAATGAGTCGTCTGCCAAATCAAAAATCGAACGTACGAAAGGTGAGTTGGTTCGAAAATTCGAATTCGGGCTCGTTCGATTTTGGATTTTTGCCAGTTTGAGGTCCCTGGTGGACACTCATTTTACAAGGTACATGGAAACGAATTTTGGCTTATTGCTTTTATGCTTCTTTACTTGATTTGTCGTACGCGTACATGTAAATTACCCAACATTGGGTAAAAGTGGAGCACATATTGATTTTTCTGATAATATAATTATATTATCAGAAAAATACTAAGATTTTACATTGTGGGGACTTTTTGATACGCGGTTTTTGGGTAATGAAGGAGAACCTTTGGGAAGCTGGTGTATATCCAAGACAACGAAGTACCAATCAAAGTTATCAAACCTCTCTTCTTTCTTTATGTAAGCACAATTTTGGCCAAATTTTTGCCCGCCATTTTGTGATTTTGAATTCCGAGCTCTAATTTGCATATTGTGCGGAGCGCCGTTGAATGGGAAAGGGATCTATCGTATTTGCTGTCCGAATCATGCACTCTAATTTTGTATAATACTTATTGTATTGCAACAGAGTTAATGAGGTCAACATGTTAAGTAAAATAATTTTAACTGTACAAACCTGGCTTTGAAAGAAGTAACTTTTCTTTTAAAAACATCGATGTAAGTTTTGCAGGCAGACGATATGGATGGCCTTGGGCATGATCAAGGTCTTTATGGCTCATAATGTTCATTCATTTCAGTGAGGCGTCGCGTGTGAATGTGATGGCGCGGATTTCGCTTAGTTTACCTTTGCCATGTTTGTAAAGACTCACAAAAATGTTTGAAAATATCATGATTTTAGTATACTGTGCTCATCTACGATGTTTTGATAGTTACATTTTCTACCTCAAGGATATGGTAAGTTGAACTTAATTTACTACATATTTTCATACATTTCACAACTAGAAGCTAAGGCAAATTCAACCGTTCGAAATTATAGCTGTATGCCTACTATTGTCAAAAAGTATTCTGGAAGTATCTGGACTAACTATCTATTTCTTGCATGTACTCCTCTGTACCATTTGCAGAGTGACAACTCAGCTGACGGTCAGTTAGTAATTGGCCCAGCTAAAGTAGTTGATAAAAGGCAATCCTAATTACCTAATTGGCTGTATTTACTAGTTAAAACACAGCAGTTGGCTCTCCATGCAGCATGAAAATTCAAGCTTGGATCAATTTCAGACTGTGCTATTGTCGATAGCTGGTGACAGCATTGTAACTTTAGTTATTGCTACACAACTACTTGAAGAAGTGCATGTGGTTTCTTCACAAAATTTATTTTCACCGATTACCAGAAGCAAGTGGACTTTTCCAGTAACACTTATGTTTACCTGCACCATGCCTGCACACTGCTGGTACCTTCTGAGATGACAGAGCCTCTGGGGTGGGTTTCCTATTACCCAGGACAGACGGAAACCACAATGACGTTTTTGCTGTGTGTCCACGTTCGGTAAAGGAAAATTAGATTAAAACTCAATCATATTTATCCGTGTTCCAGGAACACGTACAATGCACTGCAGAAACCTTTAAAGCTGTCTGTTCACCTAATTAATTACCAACATGGTTAGTAACCACGTTTTTCTTTGGTCTGTTCTGGGTATAAGACTGAAGGATTTATGAAACCTGCCCAGAAGTTCTTTTTTACCCAGAAGCCAACAGGTGTAAAGCAGAAAAAAGCCTACATGTAAACACAGTGTTACTAATTTGCACGAGTATTGCTCGTTAGCGATAAAAATAAGTTCTTACAAACGTAACTTTAAATAACGTAAATTTTATTCTAAATCAATTTACTCATAGATGTCACAATATGTTCATTATCTGCAAAAATAATATTTTGCAAATTGATGTGACAATTTTATGAAGCCTGCATGTCTGAGTTGTTCAATTTGAATGTTCATTTGCTTTCAAAATTAACTCAGAATGCTGCTTTATATTTAATAATACTCTATATCAGCCACCAAAAAACGGTGCATTTATGAAATCAAAATTGAAATGGCATAACTTAATGACTTGTTTTTAAATAACTCAATCAATTTGTATCCAAATCACTGGCATAAAAATCAAAGCAAAGAATGGATATAAAAACAATTAATGCTTTCCAAACATATAAAATTTAAATCAATAAAAAGGAGATTTCTTCCAAGTCCAACATGTAATCATCACAATCGGACATTATTTTTTCTTCTTTTTGGCATTTTTGAATTTTCCTTTTAGTTCTTCTTGCTCCCTGCGTATGTCTTCGAGATCTTCTAAAATACCCATCTTCGTGCTAAAATTACAAAAAATAATTATTAAAAATTAAAAAGAAAGAATAAAATTGGAAAGGGGATTCCGTGTTGGGAAATATGAACTTGCCTTAAGGCTTCTTCACGCATTTGCTGGGCGAAGCTGCTCTCCATAATACCCAGGTCATCATCAGGTTCGAAGCGATACCTTGATAGAAATATATTAGAGATGTTTAGTGCAGTTTAATTGTTTATGGCCTAAAAGAATTCTAGAGATAAACTGTTGACATACTTGTTACGGTCGTAACCAAATATTTCTTTGATTTGTTCAGAAATGTCCATATTTTCTCCATCGATTGGTCCATCATCGATAAAATCGTCCATTTCTTCATCATATTCATCGTCACTCTCAATCCTTCGTTTCACAGCTTCTAAAAATGCATTTACAAGTATTAAACAGTAATTCTGAAAATTGTAGTATCTTAGATTAACTGAAGGTTATTGGCTTGATAATTGCAACGATCTTGAATTCATTTCTCAATCAGATTGTGGTTTTGCTTTCCCTTACAAACTTCTCACGTTCTAACTTTAGACATTAATTGCTTGTAATCCTAGTATTTCATACCAGTATGCAGGAATATTATGAAACAGCATTTTAGAACGCTGCAATCCAAAAACTTTGCAAAAAATATTGTAAAGTATATACTTCAATGATAGCTTTTGAGGTTGCGACTTTGTGCACAATATATAGATGGAAAAACGAATGCATATAGCAGAAGAGCTTACTCAATGGTCCTCTTCGAACATCTCTTGGTGGAAACTGCCGAGGCATCATATCTCTAGGAGGAAACTGCTTGGGCAGAAGGTCCCTTGGTGGAAACTGCTTCTGCAGGTCCCTTGGTGGAAACTGCTTCTGTAGGTCCCTTGGTGGAAACTGCTTCTGTAGGTCCCTTGGTGGAAACTGCTTCTGCAGGTCTTTTGGCGGAAATTGCTTAAGCACTTCCCTTGATGGCCCCTGTTTAGGCGGAAGACTCCTTGACAAAGCCTGTTTTCCCGTGGATGTCTTTGATGGTAGCTGTTTGGGCATGGGATCCCTGCTGGATACCTTTTTCAACACTTCACCGGTAGGAGGAAGCTGTCGCAGCACTGTTGGGTCCCTGAGCTTTGTCATTTTTGATGGCACTTGCCCATTGGTATCACGACTTTGAGGTAGACGTTGAGAAGGCAGCTTTGCAGAAGATGCAATTTTGCCATTCACCGGGCCATTGGGCATTCGTACTGGCATTTTAGTCCGTTCGTCCCTAATCAAATTGCTACTTGTTGATGTCCCAAGGTGATGGTTTGCTGCAGGGGGTCGTTGGGAAACTTGCACTTGCTTGGTGGGGTAATTTTGTTTTGAGGCACTTAATTGTACTTGCTTTTGCATTGATGATGGTTTGGGTTTTTGCTCGTTTCTGGCAGCTGCACTGGTATTTTGCTTAGGAATAGCCTGGCGTTTTTCAAGCTCATTCCGATCTCTTCTTGAGGGCACCTGGGTCCTCGACGTGGGGTCGCTTTGGCGGGCTCGAACATTTTCTGTGTTTGGCCTCTGTTGTTGTCCGGTAAGCTTTCTAATTGGTGGTAATGACTTTACCCCACTAGGTCCTTGGTTTTTTGGAACAACGTTCTGAGGAGTTTTACTTATGGATAAATTACTGGCAACCAGTTCATCGCCTTCAGCATCTTTTCGGAATTTTTTTCGCCGCCGAGATGTGGTGGGAAGTGTCACTTCTGACAACGACCGTCCCTGTTTGCGAGTCTCCTCCTCGATGAAGTGGCGCTTTTCATCATTTGTCATTAAGCGTCCCTGGAAATCGACATCCTTGACAATTTTCTTGGTCCTCAGTACTTCTACAGGTTGGTGCTGCTTCTCTGCCGCCAGCTTTAACAGTTCGTGGAAATTGAGGCTATTTTGGGGCGGTGGGGGCTTGCGTGCAGAACCATTCTTTCTGTCGGCAGGGTGACTCGTGGCAGAGGTATGGCCGGGGTTTTCAGAACCATTTCTGTTCCTTTGTAAAGGCGCCGCCGTTGGTTCGCTTTTGGGCCTGGATGAGCTGCTACCATATCTGTCGTTGCCTGACCCACGGTAGGGTGGGCTCCTATCGTTTCGCTCACTGGATTTCTTGTTTACCAGACTATGTAACCTGTCATCAACAGGACAACGTTGATAACTGGTTGGTAACATTGATGCATTCGAACTAACAAAATTGGGTTAGAAATGTGTTAGTTAAACAAGTCTGTCTACAATACAAGAATCCAAAATTGGATGCATAAAACACTTTTTACTTTTGATTATTTTTCAGTTTATGTTAACGAAAAATGTCAAGTTATGGTAGATCGAAGTTAGATCGCAGTAATTGACTTATTTATACTTACGGATCACCATTCTTCATTAACTCCTCCATGAAGCTAAAATTTGCCATAAAGTTGTTGTCTTTCGTTCTTTTGGCCATAGCTGTGGCTTTGCGGTTGTGTTTGGCAATGGATCGCAACTCGAGCAGATCCTGTTTCTTTCTCTCAAATTCACGGGCTAAATGCAGGATAAAGATGAAGAGTAGCATAGTGAATTTCTGGATTTGTTAGTTTTTGTGACGAATCATATATGGCAGTTATAACCTTTTACCCTTGCTTACCTTTGACCTTTTCTTCTTGTTGCTTTTTAGCCAAGAACGCCTTGACTGCCGCCGATTGTACATTGCTTTTTGGTGGCTTTTTTGGTGCTGGTAATTCCGTGGTGTAACGTTTTGCAGGCGTCTGGAATGGAAGGTATTATGATTTATTAGGTCAATGTATTATGTTAAATAGGTGGCACTACTTTATAGGTAACCAGATGTTAACCGAGAAATTATAAATTAATGAAAAATGTGCTCCCGCCCAACACTATGGTATTTCCTAAATATATCGCCCATGTGATCTAAGGCATATTGAATTCCTAGAATTTGCCATAGAGGTCTACTGAGTAGGCTATTCATGTCAACTAGCTATTATTCGCTATTTCAAACTTAAGCTCAAGCTAAAATAGATTCTAACCCTGACCCTTGAATCATGTAAACACAAATTGTCACTCATTTTGCTTAAAACAACATAATAAAGGAATGGGTCTAATGAGCAGCTGGCTTTTAAATTGGGCCATTCGGTATGAGGCAATGTAGCTTACCACGTACGACGAATATTTCTCGTTGTGGGCCGCCATCGATATCACCTTGTTGAAATTCATGATTCGAGCCAAGCAGTTCAGCAAGGAAAATGTCAAAAGTGATTGCTGGATATCACAGAAAGCAGATCTGCAAAGTCGCGTCGTCTAAACTACAAGGCAGCCATTATTGAAGTACTACGTAACAACATGGACGATTCCTTCTGGGTAAATTCCCAATTCAAACTCCCACCCTATAGGGATAATGAACCTACCTGACATCCTCCGCGGTGCCTATGAATCCTATGATATTGCGCTATGGTGGTGGCCTCCTACCAGGGTCTTTCCTACAAACGGCACATGCATTCTGGTTATATTAGGGAAGCGGTATGACGTAATTTCCATGATGCTGAGGCTTGGACGAGGCTATAATCAGCCAACGTTGATAAGCCATCTTCGTTGGCTCAAAACAATTGCAAGGCGCGTAGTCATGAAAATTGAAACAATTGTATCATTAGTAGGCGTCGGTCATGAGAATTTTCTAATTTGCTAAAACTTCACAATGCCAAAATGAATAAGAGTGGACTTCTTTCTATCAGCGTTGGCTCATTTTTACACGAAAGTCTTTGGCGTGGTGGCAGCGCAATCTCGCGCACTCTAGTTGAAAATGCGGGTAATTTAAATTTTTTAATGGCTGCATACCAGAGTATTAAACCGATTATAGTATTTGGTAAGGCTGTATTTTATTCAGATCCCAAGGTGCACCTTTCTGGCAAACACCGACTAGGCCTCCTTGGATAATTCGCAGGTGGTATTTAAGCCATTAACGATTTAGGTTTTATTGGTTTTGTAATATAGAGGGTGTCAATCCAAAAAAAATGTCCAATTTTCTTGCGTACTAAAGGCCAAGAGTAAAACAGTTTCAGATTTAAGACGAGGGCAAAGTACTTCCTGGCCATGGAGCAAGGTCACAGTACATGTAGTGAATCATACTGATACTGACTTTGCATTTGTTTGCGTAAATACTGTAGTATTTTTGAACACAAAAGGGTGTGACAATCCTACAAAAATAATTGCAATTGAAATTAATTACTTGGTGTGCGCGAGTGCATATCCTCTAGAGACCCAAACATTTTTTTCAAACTGCATATTCTTTTGTATACATACAGTTGACTACTAACATATAAGGATAACTGCCAAATTTTTTGTGAAAATATTAAATATTTTCAGAATTACGGCCATGGCATTATAA
>JAQGAF010004817.1:0-13401 GCA_034687865.1 Kryphioiulus occultus
AATAGTCAGGGGAAATGGACTTTCTTTGAAATAGTCAGGGGAAATGGACTTTCTTTGAAATAGTCAGGGGAAATGGACTTTCTTTGAAATAGTCAGGGGAAATGGAATTACTTTGAAAAAGTCAGGGAAATCCAACAAAACAATGCTACGTTTACAAAGCTAGTTACTTGTTAACACAACAATCAAGTGATGACAAGCAATTCTGCAAAAGAAATTAGTATTGGGATTGTCAGTTACAAAACTAATCTACAATTGCTTTTTCCTATTGAAAATTGAATGGTGTTCTATCCCCTGATTATACTCGCTACAATGTAGTAAGCAATAAATGCAGCATTCCTTACACTCCTTCTGTACATGCCACACTTGCATTTTCGGCGGTCAGGGTGGTCATTGACATTTGTTTTAAACCCTGGAAAAGTCAGGGAAGCTGAATATTGCATTTTTGGAGTGATCCGTGTGATAAACCCTCCGACAGAAGAAATTCAGCATTGCTCGAAGCCAAGATAAGATTCCACGAAGATTAAACTAGCTAGTTTCCAAGAAATTAAGTTCATCTATGGTCAACAAGAAGAATGGGCAAGCTGAATGAGCATTGAAACATGCCGTCAATAATTCTTCAGAAAATGTTCTGTCCAACATCTCAGTCCATCAACCTCCAGGCACACCCATAGCGTTTCACCGTTTGAAAATCCTTAGCATGCTGATTTTGTGAGCACGTCGAAAACGATTAAATGCAGACAATATCATTTAATTGACCAGGACAATCAACCCAAGAAATGAAGGTAATTTGCCATGATGGGGAAGGGATGCTGTGCAATCCCAACAGAGAATTTCCTAGTATTCCTCCAGAAAAGCTTGGGCAATCAACGTTCAATTAACTCTGCAATTGCCCTGTTGGTGCATTTCCAGAACTTGTTGGTTCCAAGCAATGGTTGCAAACTTCAGTCCAAGTTCAAGTGCAGAGTTTTGTCTAACAAGTCAGGGAAAACATTGAACAAATCTTAACTTTTATGGAATCAAAAAAGAGGGCCCGTAAAGCTGCTAACTTGGAAACAGAGGCAATTGACCAAGAAGTAATGCAGTTGCACAGAAATATTTTAAAAAATGTACTTAATTGTAGTGTTCCAAATAAAATTAATTTCACTTTGGCATTTTTTATTTGATAAGTCAGGGAAATTGATTTGCAAATTTTGGTATGAGCCCTAAAATAACACTTCTACCACCTGTTAGCAAACACTGGTTTTCAACATTTTCCTCCAAATTCTGGTTAAATTCAACGATAGGGGCTAATCGGACGACCAAGTTTATTGCTCCAGCAACTATGTACACTACCAGTGACAGGACTTGACAAACAGAAGATTGGGCAACCATCGGTCATTCCTGACGCCTTTTGTCCACGGCTCATGCACACACTGGCAATGCTTGCAGAAAAGCCATTGATTGCCAGATTTTCGGCATTTCTGGAAGCGTTTCAAAACCGCCAGCAAATCAATACTGTATAGCTGTGGTGGGGAATCATACAGGGCGCCCAAAATCGTCGCCAGAAAATGCAGTCTGGCAGTTGACATTTTCTGAACATACACGTGCAGTGGGTGAGCCCCAGGCAGTGCTATTTGTCAAGTAAACGAGTGGCAAAGCACTTCCAATTCTGCGCAGAAATCCACATCCCATTGAACTTGTCACCTGCCGCCCATTATATGGAGAGGGAACGTCTGCACCAACTGCTGGTGCCAAACAGGCTATTGATCCCAAAAGCCAGAGTTTCAATATTTATCGATGGAACGGCACTGCTGAGACGCCATTACACGAGGGGGTGACAACTGGTGAAGTCAGGTGTAGGCCTGCGTGCTGGTTGTAATCCCACTGAAGTCAATGAAGTGTGACTGCAGTCGTTTAAGTCTGCATGCGGTAAAGTTGAAAGCTCGTTCAGACTAATCTTCAAGGATTTTCAAGTCCAAGACTTCAAAGACCACAGAGAGACTTCCAGGACTTCACTAGAACTTCAAGGCACTTCCGTCTGACTTCACAGACCTCAAGGAGTTCGATGGCACTTTCAGAACTTTAGTCTGACACCAAAGGCACTTCAGTCTGATTTCAAAGACCTCAAAAACTTCAGTGGCACTTCCAGGACTTCACTTATTCTTCAAGGCACTTCAGTCTGACTTCACAGACCTCAGTCTTCGATAAGGCCTCCCTGACTTCACAACCTGCCAACATAGTAGCATGTGTAACTTTCTCAGCTTCCCTCAACTGAAGTCCTTAGTCAGGTGCACACAATTTTTCAGTTGCCGACCGCTCGCCATTGCAAAAATCAACAAAGGCCTGAAGACATAACCGATTTTCCGTTGGACAATTTCTAAAGCCAGCATCTCCACATTGCTCAATTGGCCTACCCTGCCCAAGTCCTCAGCTAGAAAATCCATAGAATAATTTCTACCGGATCAAAGCCTTTTGACCTAGTGGGGACAGACCCCTGAGACAACGGTTCTCGGCACGGGCCAGCATTTTTAGTACTCCCCATGGGTTCGCCCATGGACAGATCCCGCCATGGCGCCTGGAAATTTCATCTCGACGCCCAGGCCATTCAATAATGGAGGCTGAAAAAACGTGCTGTCTCCCCAAGGTCTGTCTTCCAAATTGTCGACTGGCTCCTAATGTATCTGGACTTCTAAGCTGCTGCAGGTTCTGCTGTCGCATTGATGACTGAACTTTTCCCCCTGCGACAAAGCAATACCCTTTTTGTCGACAACATACTGTAGTCTCTTTTGGGATCGGAATGAAAATTACCGAGCAGGAAATTAATCAGTTTTGCAGAAAGTTCTCGAGGAAATTGAGGCCAGTTTGTCCATGGAGCCCATCGAGCCCATCTGAGAGCAGAGAGCTAATGCTACCATCGGACTCCATTTGAGAGCAAAACCTATCGTTGACACTATACACAGTACTGTCTGACAGTCTCATAGCCTGAGTGTATAAGCAGCTCTCAGATGGATAGGTCAATTCGTCTGTCTGCAAGGGGTCCGGTCGAAATTTCATCAAATTTCCCTAGGTTTTCCAGGTTTTTCAGACGTTTTGCAAAACTTACTGACAATTTCATACAAATTATTCATAGTTCTGACGTACTTTCACATAAGGACGGCAATTACAAGTGCAGTGGTAGCCTACGTCTAGTGCTTAGTCTTGTACTATCTTCCGCTTTTTAAACCCATGGGGTCATCGATCCATAATTTGCATTTCCTCGCCTTTTCCAGGTTTTTCAAACGTTTTGCAAAATTTCCAGACAATTTAATGCATCTAATGAAATTAGCGCATTTTCACGTTTGATCAGAATGGGCCTAGCCTTGAGTTTTGGCTTTATGATGGTCTCCTTTTTACATGTACAGTAAATCCATCGAGTCATTAGCCCATTTGTATGCTGTATTTACATGTATGTTCATTTCCAGACATACGAATTTCATGACTTTTCCAGGTCATCCAAGGTTCCCACCCAAATCCAGAAGTTGATTTTCCGGACATTCCCCGACTACTTTTCTGTAATTTCCCTGACATTCTAGGTGAAATTTAACAGTATTTGGTCATGGTAGGCCTAATAGTGTTTAGTTCAAGCCCTGAATTGAAAATTTCATGACTGTTTTGACCAGACATTTTCCCTGACATTCCAGGTTTCCTAGGTAGACGGGCTCAGGAGATATTTGCAAAAATCACGTGTCACGTGTTCTGGCACTTCCAAAGTCAATTTCCCTGACAACTTTTCAGTCATTTCAATCAAAAAAAAATATGGATTTTATCCCAATTATGGATTTAGGACGACCCTAGCTCGTTGAATCGACCCTGGAATGTCGCCCAAATGACAAGAGATAGACTATCAATAATCAAGGGGACTAAACAAGGAATATATCGACGGCTACTATAATGTAGCTCTCAGCTCTAAAACCGACATCAAACCTTGGAAATGGCAATTTTTCGTTGTTAAAGCACTCGATCTGGTCGTTCGTCGAAATGGAGCAACCTAAGGTAGTTTGGCGCATTGCATGGATCCAGTACAATGCACCAGAATGGGACAAAGGCATTGATTTTTCCTCGCCAGTCGAACACATCGAGACGTTGCTAATAAATCAATGGCGTCCGTTTTAAACCCCCCTCCCCTCACAATGGGCGTTTGGAAATTTGTTGGCAGCGCCACAGCTTTGAATGCGGGCCAGGGGTCAAACGCCTGTACACAAATCCAAACGCCAGGAATGCCAGAAATGCATCTGTGGGCTGTGGGCAGGGGAGTACCGTTAATTCCCCCGAATAAAAAACAGCAACTGGCTCCATTAAAAAATACGAGTTTCAGAAGGACGTGCTTCGCCTTCAAACAATGGCTACTGAGAAAATTCGCAAATTCTGACTAACGAAAAGGTGCGTGGGCCGTTTAGCCAACGATACACGTGCCGCTGGGGGGCGAATCTGGGGTTGATTTGAGAGCAGAGAGCGAAAGTGACCATCGAGATGGTAACTCAAAGAGAGTACCAAGCTGTAAGGGCCATCCATAAAGACGTCCTGAAAATTTCATTACTTTCAGACACCCCTGTATGTCCGGTTCGATTTGGTAAAATGCTTTTGCAAGATAATTTTACATAATATTAATTTATGCACAAGTATCGGATGGAGAGGGCTTAATTTGCAGATAGGCTCATAACCTTAGAATAGGACAGTTGTTATTGAATTTGACGAATTTGCCATCAAAAAGTGATGGAAATTTAATTCAAAATTCACATATAATAAAACTTTGCTACCAGAATAGGCTATCACCAGTTTCCCAGTTTGCAATCACTTAGCTACCAGGTTTCCAGTTTGCGATCGCGTCGGTACTTGAAAACACCAGGTTTTCAGTTCGGTAACTTTGCTATCAGAATATCACCTGGTTTTCATGTCACAATCACTTTGTAACCAGAATATCACCAGGATTCCAGTTTGCAATCACTTTGCTATCAAAATATCACTAGGTTTCCAGTTTGCGATCACGTTGCTGCTTGAATATCACCAGGGTTTCAGTTCAGTCACTAGGCTACCAGAATATCACCAGATTTTCAGGTCACAATCATTTTGCAACCAGAATATCACCAGTTTCTCCGTTTGAAATAATTTGGTTACCAGAAAATCACCAGGTTTTCAGGTCACAATCAATAGGCTACACTACCAGAATATCACCAGATTTTCAGTTTGGAATAATTTGATTACCAGGAAATTACCAGATTTTCAGGTTACAAGCAATTAGCTACCAGGGCCCTATTCCACAAAGGTATGGTGTTGTACTTGTATAGAGTTATGGTGTATAATCTAAACTTCTATGGAATTGTCCTTGTAGATATGTATGTGGTATACTCGATACCTTTATGGAATTATATTTGTATAGTGGTAGGAATTGTACTTCATACCTCTATACAAGTACAACTCCATACCTTTGTGTAATAGGGCCCAGAAAATCATCAGGTTTTCAGTTTTAAATAATTTGGTTACCCGAAAATCACCAGGTTTTCAGGTTACAAGCAACTGGCTACCATAAAACCACCAGGTTCTCAGTTTGCAATCACTTTGCTACCAGAATATTAACCAGTTTTTTCAGTTTGAAATAATGTGGCTACCACAATATCACCAGGTTTGCAGGTTACAGTCAATTTGCTACCAGAATATCGCCAGTTTTGCTGTTTGTAATCACTTTGAGACCAGACTATAACCAGTTTTTAGTTTGCAATCACTTTGATACCAGACTATAACCAGTTTTTAGTTTGCAATCACTTTGATACCAGACTATAACCAGTTTTCAGTTTGCAATCACTTTGTTACCATAATACCACCTGAATAACACCCCTTCCGATCCCCGGACGTCCTTTATGGGCGACTCTAGTTAGCAGCGTGCATTTTCGAGAATTGGCAACGGAATTGCGCGTACGCAAATTTGCGATCACTTGGCCAAAATTGAACGAATTGCACCATTCGATTGGATCGAAAAAGAACGAATTGCACCATTCGATTGAATCGAAAACGAACAAATTGCACCGTCCATTTTGGTTCCTGTTCCAAAACCCAACACAATCTCGGAAATGCAGTAATTCAGCACGGGCAGGGCGTGCGAGCCATGGGAGCGGGGGGGAAACGCCCACTGCGTGGCCTAATTTCACGAATTTCGCCAAAAAGCTGAATTTCTGGCGGGTGATAAGCCAGAAAAATGCAAGGCGTTGGCTCGGACCTGGAATTTGGCAAGCAATCGATAAAGCGCTGATGGCTCGTTGCAGCAGCTGCAGCTGCGGCGATCAGCTGATCGAATTTTCAGCAACCCAGCAACCCGGGCGTTAATTGCGTGCGGTCAAGCAGGTCAAGTGGTCAGCTCGCCAATTTTTCTCTCTCCACGCATAGCCCAAAGCCTGCAGTTGGATGGAATGTGCGTTCAAAATGGCGGCCGCATTCACCGAAATGACCAATTGCAACGGGATAGGCCTAATGCCCCTGGTGACCCCTTGACCCCAACGAAAAAAGCACTCACTTCTCCTTGTGCAGCAGGCATATCCGCTCCTTGGCCACCTTCAGCTTCTTGGAGATGAGCTTCTTGAGCTGCTCCGCGGTATCCGCACCGCTGACCCGCATCGGGAACTGACCCCCTGTCGTGGGGTGCACGTTCACGCTGATCGACCCAGGGCTAGGG
This sequence comes from Kryphioiulus occultus, assembly GCA_034687865.1. NCBI lineage: Eukaryota > Metazoa > Arthropoda > Diplopoda > Julida > Julidae > Kryphioiulus > Kryphioiulus occultus. The sequence goes on from JAQGAF010004817.1 coordinate 6,683, forward strand.
GTCACGCACTGCGACCCAACCTCGCACTGGCAACCCTCCCCGCTGCCGCTACCGCACGACGACTTGGCCGACATGTTCTCATCCATGGCCGCAGAAAACACGAAATTTTTCACCGAAAATAGACACGGACTGCACCGCCGAAATCCACGTCCTGCTCGCTCGGCAGGGTCACTCGAACTGAACGCGTGGAGCCTGCGATACTCGCAAACGCAGGGTCACGCCAGCGCGCCCTGGCGGTGGAACGGACAAGCTGCCGGCCACGCCCACAAACGCGCGTGCAGTCTTCCCACACTGGCGCGTCGAGATTTCTTCAATTTTCAAGCTTTTGGAAATTTTTTTGTAGCATAGGGGATGTCAATCCTAAAAAAATTATTGTAATTGAAATTGACTAATTGGTGTGCGCATCCGCAAGTGACTACCGAAATTGGTTTTTCAGGTTTTGGTAGCCATTTGCACACGCGTACATCAATTAGTCAATTTCAATTACAATACTTTTTAGGATTGACACCCCTAATGCTCGCTACAGGGTGTACATGTACAGCACTTGTAGGTGTTTCTGATATGTCGAAATTGGAAATGGTTTTCAGAGTGTATGTAGAATTGCGAAATGGTATCGCATGCAGGGCCCCGGTGTGGAGTATAATTCATACCACTGTACAAATACAATTCCATACCTTTATTCAAGTGCAATTCCATAGAGAAATGGATTATACTCCATACCTCTGTACAAGTACAACTCCATACCTTTGTGTAATAGGGCCCAGGTTGCTGGAATTCCTCGCTCAGATGTGCACGGGGTATTGAATTGAATTAAAACGTTCTACAACCAAAAAATTACCTTACGCCTGAAATTCCTCAGTTCTGAGCAAATTTGTAGACATAATCGAAAACATTTTTGGCCAACGCTTACGCCATCATTTTATTATATTGAGGTAGGGGTAGAAATAATGACAAATGATGATGTGAAGTTTTAAACTCCATACATTAAAAAAAATGGCAAAAATCACTTTCAATATCGGATTTTTCCCACCTCTTTAACAGAAAAAAATTACAATAATAAATAAAATAAATAAAAAATCTAATAATCAGAGCAAAAGTATCCTCATGGCTGCTTTCATTGCTAGTTCAAAATTTTACAAAATACATGTACGTGCACGTCGGAGTGGTTTAGACGTGCATTTAAAATTTACTGGCACGCAAGTGAACATCTCGAATATGCCCACGAATCGATCAGGTCGACCCTACGTCCACTGCAATCTAGCCACGAAATACAAACAAATCCAGAGCTGGTTCAGACTGCATCGGAACCTTTGATCAACACCAGCTACCCCCCCGCAAGCGTGGGACTTTCCCCGAACTGACGTCACTGTAGACGTCATCGATTCAGACAGGGTCGAATTCTCGAAGTGGATTTGCGAATATCGTAGTTACCACTGGCACTGGCACGGTCGATGGGAAGCGAGGGTGGCTGCTTTTTATCAGCCAAATTTTTTGCACAACAGACTTAAAATAACGCCTAATATGGCCCTGGTAGCTTCAGGCTGGATGCTTTGCCGAAAATTTCATTGCGACATGGGATGGGGGTCGAAGTCACTTGCGATGACGACGTTTGTGGACGACCTCGGTGGATGACGCAAAATTTCAAATGACGACAATTGGCGAAGGATCAAGCATTGGGTTGATGCGAATTTTTTGTTTTTGGGATAGCTGTTTGACCTGTTTTAAATGCATACTGACATGAATATACAAAATGTAGTAGGTGTGTCAAGCTATTTTTGATTTTAACGTACAAGTATTATGTCATCACAAGTCGTTACCAGAATTCCCCCTCGTCAGCACTTGTCATTTTGAAAACCACCCCAAGTGAAGTGATGACATCATCGGTGAAAACAATGTCGAGTTAAGCGAAAAAAACAACTAGCAAAATTAGTTCAAATGAATGGATTTTAGCTGGGCCAAATGAATCGAAAATACATGGACAGTGTGGTTACACAGGACGGTGTAAATGTATGTGGTAATTAAAGAATTGTCGTATGTGAGGTTTTGGGAATTTACCAGTAATACATGTAGATGGTGTTTTCAAATATCAAAATAATGTCGAGTTGAGCGAATTTATTATAAACATTAGTTAAAAATTATGGATTTATGAATGTACCACATTTCTATCGAGAATATGTAGTAATTAAAGAATTCCCATAGGTGGAATTATTTGGGGATTTTACCAGAAGTAATACTGTACATGTAGATGAGGATGCCATCATTGATCGAATAATTTCGAGTTGAACGAATTTTTTTAATGGAATGATTTCAGGATTATGGCAGGTGAAACGTTTTGGGGATTTCCCAGCTCAATAGATGACGATGACGGCATCATTGATCAGAAATAATTTCGAGTTGAGCAATTTTTTTTTGTAAAAATTAGTTCAAAGATGATGGATTTTTGAACTCAATTGGGAATTTACATCAAAAATACATGAACTTGCACTGTATGTAGTAATTAAAGGATTTGGCAATTGAAACGTTATGGCAATTTACTATAATTAACGAAAGGCGATAACATTATCATTGGTCAAAGTAATTTAGAGTTGAGCGAATTTTGTATGAAAATTAGTTCAAAACGATGGATTTCAATTCAAATTTCAAAAAGAAACCACGATGACTTTGCATTTTATGACCTCTTGCTGTCAACATTACATGTACAGTACCTTGAGAAAGCAAAATAAGGTAACACTGAGGCAATATTTGGCTAGCTTAATGTTTTCTCTAGCTTCGCTTTTACAATTTTCAAGAAAACATGGATAAAAATAGTCCTATTTCACTTGCTCTAGCTTTTTGTGTTTTTGGTCTATAGTAAATTTCATAACAATGCACGCAAATGATTAAGATGTGTAAGCAGCGGCACTAAATAATTTTAATCTTCATGAATATACAGTACACTCATGGCAAAAATAATCATTTTTGTCCGCCATTTTGGAACCGAAAGGCACTGCTGTTGCAGTTAGAACGAGATGTTCTATAAAGCTGCCCTAGAAGCTAGTATACGATCGATGTGGGATAATCCATACTGCCTGTCGTAACACCTTGCAGCCGTCAATAAGCAATAAAACAGATTTGATTCACACTGAGTTCCAATCAAAATGCAGGCTAGTGGGTGAAATTTTTGAAATTTTGAATATTCCAGGGAATTGTAGAATTGGTAACGATTTTGGGTGCCCTTCAGTCTGCCGCCATTAATATGGCCTTAATGAATATGAAGGATGGAGAAATACGAAGGCATTTCCCATCCACTAGCTCATTTCAATATCGGAATAGTGTCTGATGGATCCTCGTCCGTTGCCACGGTTGCCAATGACGTCATTCCCAGGGTCCCAGTGACGTCACCAGCGCCCACACTGCGGCTTTAAAGGCGCTGATGAATAATGGGATGGCTGCTGCCAAAGGCACCGAATTCTCTCTCTTAATTCAGAATTCTTATTTGATTAAACGAATTAGTCGACAGCCATTTTGTCACCGCCATCATGGTCACATGTGATTTTGTGTCTGCATTTTGAGTTCTACATGTGCCTTCAAGAAAAATACACACATGTCCTACATGTTGTTGGTAGATAAAATGGTGACTACCAACCTGGAAAACCTGGCAACCTCAGGGAATTTTATATTCAACCTGGAAAATTCAAGGAATTTTCAATTCAGGCTTCATACCTTCAGGGAAAGTCAGGGAATTGAAATGTGAGCAGTGAAATCTTGACATTTTGACCATTAAGGAAAGTCAGGGAAATCTTGACATTTTGACCTTTAAGAAAAGTCAGGGAAATTCATAATGTCTGGAAATTTGTTGTGGCACAACTGTTTTTATTGGTATAAGTATATCGTCAAAAGTTATATGTGTGATCTACTTTTTCTAAAAATTTCACCTACGGCGGTTCAGTCATTACGAAGAATTTTTTCATATTTCAAAGAAGTCCTCAAAACTGCAGCGTTTACTGTCTATTGGTTTCAACCACTATAGTGCTCGCATCATTATTAATATTTATACACTAAAAATCCAATATTTCTTGTAATTTTCCAAAAATTTTGCCTACGCAGTCTCTTAATTATCCATAGTATTATTTCTTCTTACAAAATTGTGGGCTAATTCCATAATTTCGTGATCAGATCTATAATTTCTAAAATTTCCTCCATATTGTATATTTGCTCGGATTAAATCTGTAAAATTGTTTTTTGAAATTGTCTGAAAATTTTTCAAAAAGTGTCTGGAAAACCTGGAAAACTCAGGGAAATTCAATTGAAGATTTGGCTAGTCATCTTGACAGAAAAATACAAAAAATATAGTTAATTGTAGTGTTGCAGATAAAGTTAATGTTAACTACTTGTAACTTTCATTTTTGGTCAGAGAAAGTCAGGGAAATTGATTTGAAAATTTTGGTATGAACCATGCAATTGAAATCTGGAATTTTTCAGTGACACTATTGTATTTTGTGCTTGCTAGTTATAATTCTGATAAATCAGCTCAAAAATGATTGGCCTGGTAATCAATTCTACCATTTCCCTAAAATTCAGCATTTGTGATTAGGTTTTTCTAAAAATTTTGCCAGCGGTGCTCTGAAATTATCTTACTTTATGCATTGTTGCTGATTTGGTTGGGGAGATCACGCTTCTGGTTATTTGCCGTTAAGTTTTCTTCCATGAAGTTAATTTCTGTCAATATTAATATTTCTGAAATTTTCAAAATAGTCTAAAACAGCATTATTGGTGATCTAGTTTGTATAAAAAATCCCTCAACAGATTTTTTGCATTATCATTATTGCCAAAATATACCTCAAATCCATTATTTCTGGTAATTTTTAAAGAAATGTTCGTAAACTCATCACTGGGATATGTTTGTTTGCTAATGTTGATTAAAAACCTACCATTTGAGATCTAATTTTTAAAAAAAGTTCGCATATGGCGTTTCCTTATTAATACTTGTATTATTAAATATTGCTTTCAATAGAAGTTTGGCCTTCACTTAGTCATTGTAATATATTTTTGTACCTTGTAAATCTAGAAAAGCAGAGATTAATAGTCACAAAGAGATTCATGGAAATACGAGAAAAATGGTTTATGATTTCTTGTAAGTAGCTGAGATGATTCATCCCATGTCCCAAAAGGCCTTGGAGTGCAGTCATACAGTACATGACATGCAATTTTCATATAATTTTTTCCGGAAAACAATTCAATTTGATAATGGGCACTTCATATCTAACAAATATGCAATTGCAAGATGGTGTTCTCTGGTATGCAGATAGGTAGGAGAAAGTACTGTATATGAGATGGGTAATTTTGAGAAACCATTGATGTTTTATGAAAATTGGGTTAAAATCCATCATTTGTGATCCAGCTTTGCGAAAAATTTCGACTATGGCGATTTTTTTCTCTTTAAGCGTTAGCTTCAGTCTTACTTTTATGGGCTAACATTCATCATTTCTGATTTAATTTTTGTAAAAAATTCGCTCAATTCGACTATATTTGGTCATTGATTATGTCGTGATTTAGGTGGGGGAGGGGGGGGGGGTTGTTCAAGAAAGGAACAAGGGCTAATAAACAAATGTTGGTTTCAAGACAGGGTTCCCCCAAGCAAGGTAAGCCTTGGAAAAGTCAGGAAAAATGGATTTACATGTGCTTTGAAAAAGTCAGTGAAATTCATCATCAGTAGTACAATTTACAAACACTGTAGCTAGTTATTAGTTAACTCAAAAAACATTAGATAACAAGCAATTCTGTGGAAAAAAATTATTGAAATTATTGAAACAGGGTGGTCAGGAAATTTGTTTTATAACCTGGAAAAGTCAGAAAAATAAAAAGTTCGTCTCTGAGGGAAACCTGTTTTGGAAAAGTCATAATGTTGCAGTTTCAATGAAATGTCACGTCGTTATTGTGAGTTCTTTCGAAAAAATCATACAAGTAGCTACATGTAATTCGAAATGCTGCTGTTTCAAATCCAGTTTTCATCAGAATTATCATTCGCTGTTATGGACACAAATACCAAGGTGCAGTTGAAATATTTTTTACGCAGTATTTGAGCAGAATGCAAAACGAAAATGGTTCTTGCTGTACGTGTTTTAACATACAAATATTATTAAATTTATACTGCTCATAAATTTACTCGCGTCCATCCACATTGCTTGGTGGGAAATGAAAAGTTAAGTGTCTGTCACGTGGCATTGTTTTCTGTCATGAATCACGTGCACGATTGACGCGTGCAGGGGATTTCGTGAATGAAAACGACGATGACGAAATCAGTGGTTACGATGCCAAGCCTACATGGTGCGTAGTTTTTAACTGTACATGTATTTAAATTTATTAACTTTGGCCCCGTGCCAGAGGGGCTGGCTGGTGGGGAAAACCCAGTCTGTGATAATAAGAAAGTGCGCTGAAATAACAAATGGTTTTATCGTTTCGTTGAAGTATTTTCATGACCAAACAGCGTTACGAAATTGGGACCATGTGGCCCAGATGGTGAAACCACTCCATATTTTTTTGTGTATTTTTCATGTATCATTTCAATATCATGGGCTGTGAGTATTTGGACCAAAACGCGTATTTATCGCCCTGTATTTCATGGTTTTCTTGCTTAGACGTGTATTTTCCAAAATGTTGAAGGTTTGACAATGTAATTCATGCAAAATTTCCAATTTTATTGGAGTTTTGACTGTTTGATTGATAACCACAATTGTACG
>JAQGAF010004818.1:0-13397 GCA_034687865.1 Kryphioiulus occultus
CCTTAAGTTAACTCTTCCCTTACGTCATTTCCTTTTATGACGAGAAGGTTTTTGTCTGGTGCCCTATATTTTGGCGGCGGTTATAAATTAGTTCGTCTGGCTTTTCCCCTATTCTAGCCCTTTGGCTATATTATAGTGGTCCATTTCGCGTCATAATAAAGCTTATGGGGACATTTTGTTTGTTATTGTTTCTATGGTGGCCATTACTCTTTCTTCATTACTTTTATTTTAATTCTTGAGTTTCGTTCATTTATTTTATTAAGTTTCGTCTGTTTATTTGCTGATTTATTTGCAATTTTTATTTTCCTTATTTATTTCTTCTGTTTTGAGAATTATACATACATGTATATACTATGTCTGACAGAATTTAGGGTTTCGTTTTTCATTTATCTTACAGGATTGTTCTGTTTGACCAGATCTTTTTAACCATGGCAGTTTTTTTATTTGTATTATGTACGATAAGATTGTTTCCCCTTATATATCAGGATTTTTCTTCCATTCAATTCAATTCTATATTGATATACTGGAGAATTTTTTCTTAATTTATTTAGGTATTAATCTCATTATACGATAAGAATTTTAATCATTATTTGCCTTCGGATAAGGTACTATAGCGATAGTCTTTCCCTACTTATAGGTTTGTCATAAGACCGTGCACTTTCCTATACATCTTCCGGATTTATAGTTACGTGTAGCATTTTGCTAAATTTTTTTTCGATGGACATTTGTCTCGATCGCATACAAGGTGCTTGAATTTAGGCTTTATTAGTTTATACATTTACTTGAATTATTTATCATTGGTTTCTTTCCAATCGCATTTCTTTTTCTATTTTTCATTGATGTACTAACTTGTACTGTACCTTCTAAATATTTTAGCATGATATTTAGTAAGCGTTTTCAGTAGTGTGCGTGTTTAGTAAAGTTATGAGGTTCGCATGTATGAGGTAGAGAGCAGTACCAAAATATAATTTGGAAGGTGTTTCTCTAAATTTAGTTTCATACGTTAAATACTTAGGTATTACCATCACAGGCAAAATGCAATGGAATGCCCATATCAAAAGTACTACTGGCATAGCTAATTAATGGCTTAGATTTCTGCAGCGAATTTTCAGAAATTGTCCCCAAAATGTGAAGTAGTTCAGATACAAATCATTGGTCCGACCTCTTCTCCAATATTGCTGCCCAGTACAGGAACTAGAAATGGATCAACGTGGAGCTGCCAGGTTTGTTAATGGGGAATTCCAGCCAGGCGAGACCATCACCGTGATGATCAAGGATCCCCAGTGGGACACTGAGATCCAGACGGGATGCTTTTAGAACGAATCTTTTTGAAAAGTTACTTTTCCCCAAAATGCTAATTTAGCAGTGGGAATTTTTAAACGAAACCATCGATGGTTTGGGTTGATGGACTACATACACCCCCTACCACATGGTATTAAATTGAAGTTTTCATGTTTTGTGGGTAATTTTAAGATTTTAGAAAATGTAATTGCTTCTTCAATAATATGCGAGCAATCCAACAAAATCGTTTTATTAAACAGGGTTCCTTAGACCTGGAAAACCTGGAAGCCCAAGAAATGTCAGGGAAATTGGAAGGAAATGACACTGTTGGTACCAAAAGCATTTTTCATGCCAATAAAATGCTGGTTAGTGTCAACAAACATGTACAGTGGTGGTCAGATAAATAAAACACTTTGGTAAAGTAGGACAATTTTAATATTAAGCACATGATATTCAATCAAAACAAATATTTGTCAAACGAAATGGTTAAAATATGTACTTACCTAAAATTAAAAAACAAAACTTATACAACTGAAATTACTATTGAGTAAATAGTATTGACCATGTAAACACAAATATAGGACATTTCATTTAATTCAACAAAAATGTTACATAATACACAAGTATTCATATACATGTAATGGTAGCCATTCACTGTAATATTCTGCCATGCCTCTTGAATAATGATTTAAATTTGATGAATTTTTATCTCTAATTTTCGTTTTTACATCTTCCCATAAATTTTCTAATTGATTAAGTTCAGGACTTTGGGCTTGCCAATCAAACTTGGAACCATTTTTACTGAATTGGCTCAATGCTTCATAAACATCCATGTAATGGGCAAATTATCATCAGCATAAGGCCTAATAAGATTTTTCCTGCTAGCTTTATACATGTGCTGATCCATGACATTGTCACCTCCAAATTTCACTGGGTTGGACCTTGGCTGGAATTGCTCGGTTACATTCCTTCCGTATTTTGCGAATGTGGAATTGTTCAAGACCTTTGAGTTCTGATTATGGAAAGTGTTGTTTGGGTTTTGGGGTTGTGCAATCTGACTGCCCAGAGTTTGGGCTTTTCTGTGTTGGTCCCAGGGGTAAACAGAGGTTATCTGGGCGAGACAGCCCTTAGCTCGGGCAGTCAACCTTTTAAACGTCCATGTGCTATACCTGGGAAACTACATGCTGCCTGTCCAAAAGAATAGTTAAGTAAGGTTAAATCTTAGAGGCCCATTTCCCTTGAATTGAAGAAAGCAGTATTTCAATGCTAATTTCAGACATCCGTTTTCACAGCTAACTTGCGATCTATGCGGCAGTTTCTGGTATGTGATTCCACGTGCACCAATAGGGCACGTAAAATCGATGGCATAACACCTTTGACTTTGGCAACAATGCTGGGAGATATTTGTGCAATTGAATTGCTGTTAGCCAATGGGGCTCTCATAGACGTTCAAGATCGAGACAGTGGCTGGACGCCCCTTATGCAGGCAGTATTTTATGGGTAAGAAGTCATGAACATTTTAAAAAAGCTTGACCTAAACCTGTTTTTTATAACAAAATTCCCTAAATCCCTGTATAGGCATAAAGAAGTTGCTCTGTGTTTACTTCAGAATGGAGCCGATATCAGTGTGAGAGATCATAATGGATACTGTGCCTTCGAAATTGCGCCATTAGTTGGTAATTACAAATATAATTTATGTTTAGTTGACATCACTGTATTATTTTTAAATGAACACTTCTTCCATGGTTTTTTTAGCCACTACTGATTTGGATTTGCTACAGCATTTAACACCTTTATATGAAAATTTCTCCCAAATATTGCTTTCATCAAGTATACCACTCTGCAGAAATGATTCTTCCCAAATAAAACAGGTCGGTCTCAAAATGTGTTCTCAGTCACTTCTGGATTCCTTATGTAAAAGAAAAATTGTTATGGACTTTTGCTACAGAATAATTGGTGGACTCCAATGAGTGGGTATTTTCAACAACTAAAAGCGAAATGGCCAAAAGTTCTCCAAATGACTGGCCCTAAGTTATTTGAAGAATGTAAGGTTCATCAGTCTATGGCAACCCTAGAACATCCGTCTCGAGCGTTTGGTGAATCCAGCAGTGCTTCTGAATGCCACTCCAAGACTTACTTTAACAGTTCTGCTGAAAACTTTGTATTTAAACTGGTTTGTATCTCTTATAATCTTTTAATGATATTTTATTTTTGATATCCACACATACTGTGCAATTTTGGTTCTTTATTTTTATGTAGCATATGGTACAACATTACTTCTAGCACTTGCCTTATAGGCTGCAGCATTTATTTTTGAAATCAGGATTTGAGCTATTTTCATTTTCATAGTTTACTCCTTTGTTTGAATATTTCAACTACAGAGCTTATTGCCTGGGTAAAGCCAATGCTAAGCTAGATAACTGAAAAAGTATCACAGCAAGACTTATGTTTACCTACCAAGGGCTCATTGTGGTTGGTTCATTTTCAAATGGTTAGATCATATATATTTTACCTTTTAAAATTGTTGGTTCACATTCAAAGTGGTACATTAAAAATATGATTGCGCTCACTGCTTCCATCTGCCCGCCTGCACAAATAAGCGTCTATTAACCGGTTTGCGCAGGTGACTGTTGACCTGGTATTTTGGCACGTATCCAATCTAATTGGGGCAGTGGTTAGCTTTTGACCAATGACCTCGCCATGCTTTTTGAGCCCTAGTTAGATGGGTCCAACCCTAATTGCCTAGATAAGACCAGTTAATGGGCCCGGCTGCTAGTCACTTATTCTACCCTTTTAATGTGGTCTGTTCACATTCAAAGGATGCATGTCATCTGCGTGCAATAGAAGGAGAAACCCAGCAGGTACATAATTCCAACACTTTGCAAAAGAATTTAAATTTTAGTTCAGCTGATTACCCTATTGTCTTCCATATACCAGTCCATGTGGCACAAATGTGGCCGAGGACGTCGTTTTTTGTGCCTTTTTAGTCACCCAGAAGACGTCATTTGTAGCGGAAAATAACCAAAAAACCGGCGCCAAAGTCACCTCCCTGAAAACGTCATTTTTAGGCTACTACAGTGACGGTGCCGTATGCTAAAAAGGACGACCTTTTACATTGAAATGTGACGCATTATATTGGCCAAAATAGAGACGGCCTAAATCAAAGAAAAAGACATCCCCGGGAAGAGAAAACTGACGTCGTTTTTAAATGAAAAAGTGACGTCATTTTTTAACGAAAACGTTACGTCATTTTCAGTCAGTTTAAATGACCAGTTGACATAAAAAAGATGCATTGCCTGGAAGTGGGGGTATACATCGTGGAGTGCTCAGAAGTGGTGCCATGGATAGTGGAACTGGTGAACCACAACGATGATACAAACATTTATTTTTACAGTATATGAAAATAAAATCAGCACACACGGAAGTTGAACCAAGGAAAATTAGTCGGAAGCCTCGCACCATACCTTCTCAGCCATCTGTACAGGATGAATGGCGAAGGTTAAACTTGGTGTGCTAAGGGGCCATACATAAAGGACGTCCTGAGAATTGGAATCTGCCGAATTTTGTTTAAAAAAATGTAGTGTACGGCGTTCCTAAGTAATACAAGCGGAATTTGGCTAACCAACATATTGCCTGCAAAGCTCCCATTATTGTGAACTTCTGAACTAGGCTTTCCGGGACTTGGAAAACCTGGAAAACGCATGGATGTTGAAAATCTCATTTCATCGTGAACCCTGAAGAAGTTGCCATTGCTATTAATACTAATACACTAAAAATGCATTATTTCCTGTAATTTATCAAAAAATTCCCTTTAAGTCGTTATCTTTATATCAGGGTTCTCACTCAAATTCTCAAATCGATTTCCCTGACCCTGACAACTTTTCAATTGTTTCCCTGACATTTTACACGATATTTCACACCACATTAGACCATAATAATAGTACATCAAGTAATTTTCATGCCCTGAATCGAACGTTGATATGCCATAGGCGAAAATTTGCTGAGATTTCGATCATAATTAAGTTATGAATTTTAATAATTAGGAGCATGAATTAATATTGTTGTGAATATAATGTGTAATTCGTTTTATAAAAATACATGTATATGATGATATCAAGCCGTACACAAATTTGTTTAGCAATTAACACAAATGAAGGATTTTGTCACAATTTATGAAAAACATTGAGAAGTAATAATTAATGGAATGTGTGAATTACTTTTTTTTAAAATTGGCAAATCCTTTTCATAGATGAGCTAAGAACTTAGATGCACCGCAGACGAAATTTATGTAAAAAAAGTTCTTAAATAATGAATTTTTTTAATTGTTGATGAAAACATAGTAAACTTTCTCGTTTTCAGTGACAGCTTGACGGAATTGGAATAATTCCTTGGCATTCCCTGACACTTTTTCGTTTTCCTGACATTACCTAACTTTCCAAAAAGTGGGACTCCTGTACAATTTGATATGTTTATAAAGAGGTCGTATTTTTAAAAACATGTACCTTAAAAGACTTCTTTTTTGGACATCTTTTAAAAGTCATCAATTTCTGACCAGAAAATGACGTCCTTCTTTGACGTCTTTTGAAAGGAGTCATTTCCCAACCAGAAAATGATGTCCTGTTTGGCATCTTTTGAAAGGCGGCATTTCCTGACCAGAAAATGACGTCCTTTTTGATTGTCTTTTGAAACAGGTCATTTTCAGCTAAAAAGGCACAGAAAAAAAGACCCCACTTTACGTCGCGATGGCGTCTACTGAAATAAATGACCAAAAAAGGACGTCATTGGACGTCCTTTATTGGTTTTGTGCTACCTGGGATGTGGTGGGAGAGTGATATCAATAAATGCAATTTATTAGTAATTTACCACCTTATTTGGGTGGACTGAAAATCAAGTACACTAGTATGGATCCTAATTAGCTCGGAAATCCATAAGCTGATGTAAAATTATGTTAAAGGTCAAGCTTCCCAAGCTTTTTCCTACATCATCCAAGGGATGCTTTGTGCTGTCATTATCTCCTTGTAGCCTTTGACGTCGAAATCGAAGCATCAGTTTTTTAGTGTTTTTATACAGGTACTTGTTGGACCTAAGTTTTAATTAAAACATTTTGCCATTTTAGGCAAAACAGAATGAGAATATAATTTCTAATTCATAAAATCACACATTTAAGATGATCTTTGACACAAAAAGATTCATAAAAACAAAAAACAAGTTGCCTCATTTTGTATAACTGGCGTAAATGCTGGGCAGTTGACTGGTATTCTGAGTATGATGGCAATCCTAAACGACTTACATGTTTGAGTGATGCAATATAAAATGTGTATGCATCAGGGCTGTTTTCATGATGGAAAAAGTGCCTATTGATGTTGGGCTCAGAAATCCAGCCCCAACAGCCTATAATGGTTTTCAATTATTTAACAATTTCAGAAAACGTTCTGCTAAATGTATATATGCCATCGATGAAATGTCGTTGGCCTGTGTTTATGAAGTGTTTATAACATTTTTTTGAAATATTTCGCTTATACCCATTTAAGATACCCATTTAAGATTGGTGGTCATATGTGTCATACCCGTTGGGCCCTCCCAGACCCGGGATGACAGTTGTTTGGGTTCTATGCATGGCGACTCTAGGGAGGCATATTGGGTCATCAGAACCCAGATGTTTTTAAGTTATTGTTGTGGGAGGTAGTGAGTTTCAGTATGATACAGAGATGATAGTTTTAATTTTTTACAATTGGGTTTTTATTCTGGTTACATTTCACATTAATACACAAATAATAAGGTTCCATGCACAATGTACTCTGAATGGCTATACCAAATCTTGGTTCCCACTATCATATTGGGTTTCCAATTCCTTTCCCAATTTTCCCAATAAAACTGTTACACTCTGAAACATACTCACACCAGCATGTAGCAATAGCACAGGCCTTCTGGAGTCTTCTGAGGTTTTCCCCTTCCAACAACTGACTGAGTCTTTCCATGGACTGAGTCTCTCCACAGACTGATTTTGGCTGCCAGAGGTGTCTCCTTGAAGTTGCTTAATGGTGCATCCTCTAGAAGGTAGGTCTGCAGTGTATTTATCCCCAGGGATGTGCCTCCACCTCTCAGAATTGGTCAGCTGATTTATCTCCTTCACACGGTTGCTGACAAAAAGCACCGTTGAAGAATCAGTCCAATAGTGGGACGGTATATCGGGAATTTCCAATGTTTCCTTCACAGATCTCATGAGACTTCTGATACAACAGGCTAGGAGTTCCATTCTAGGGATGGTTATCTTCTTAAGTGGAGCGACTCTTTCTCTGGCTTGCACCAGTTGAATGGTGACTTCTTGAGGTGATTCTGCTTGCAAATACACAACTGCAGCATAGGCACCTTTGCTTGCATCACAGAATGTGTGTAGGCTCCATGTCTCTGGGGTAGAATCATCCTTCAAAGTCAAGTGAGGAATCCTGATTTCTGCTGAGGTAATTCTTGACACCAACTAGTGAATGGCTTCGTAATCTCGTCTGGTCGGCAGCATCCCATCCAACCTTCAGTGCCCAGCTTTCTTGCAGTAGCATCTTCGGCTACTGGACATGTGAATCCAATCGGATCAAAGATCCTACGTGCTGCTGACAGTATGACCTGCTTGGTGATGTCCTCTAGGTTCTCCTGAAGATCAGACAAAGTCACATTGAACTCTGTCTTCGATCTTGTTCCCCAGCATTCCAAGTACCAGGACAGGCATCGCATTGATGTTTCCTTGATCCAGAGAATGCTCCCACCCTGACAGATCAAAATCAGGGTCTTCGCTTGGGTCACGAAGAGCTCAACTTCTTCGTCATGTTTAAATGAGGCCACGTAGTTATCCACATAGTTACTTCACCTATTTCTTGGGAGTAGCTTGCAATTCAGACGTAATCTTGCCTAAGGATGGTTAATAACAGCTCCTAGGAGAAATGGACTGCAATTGACTCCAAAGAACAGCAATCTTTCGAATCTGGTTGCTTTCCCACCCTAGAAACCTCAGATAATCACAATATTCCTTCTGGATGTTCATTTGGGGAAAGGCCATACAGAAGTCTGCAATAGCATCAGTTCTTCCTTCTCTAAACTTCATCATAATGGCAGGTAGCAATTCCAAAAGGTTGGGCCCCTCTTCCAAACAATCATTTAAAATGGGTCTCTCTTTTCTTTGGCAAATGCATCAAAAACGGGTCTCACAGGAGTAGTTGAACTTTTCTATTTGATTACGGCCCATTGTGGCAAGTAGTGTCCAACTTTGGCAACTTCATCTTCTGGTATGATTTCAATGATGCCTTGAGTTAGCCAATCTTGAAACACATCATCATAATCCTTTACCTGCTTCATTGCTTCTAACTTGTGAGTTATGCTCAGTAGACAGTCACTGCTGTGCAAACCTTCAGTTGTCTAGCAGAACAAGGTGTCCCACTCTCCTTGGAAAATGAACTTCATAATGGCCATCCTATGCCTGCTGAACAGTTTGTAGGCTGTGATCCTTGACTGCTTGATTAATTGCCTATTTCGACTGCACTTCCACAGCAGCCCGGATCCTGATGGCATCCAAGCTCCATAGGTCTGAGATTGCAGCATTGCTGACAAACATTGATAAGACCCCTTGGGAGAGACTACTGGTTGTATTTTGAATTGGGAGCCTTCCCATGATGGTCTACTCTAACTTGGTCTCAACAGCAACCATTCCACTCTTCAGGTTCTTGCCACAGCCTGTGAGCAGCTTTCCAACAACATCGGCTTCAATCAAGATCTCGATCCTCGAAATTAATCCACAAATAGCTGCTTGATCCAGAGCTTGAAAACTGCACAAGAAGTTCCATAGTTAGGCCTCCTACTCAGACCTAATAGCGACGATGTCGTTGTGGGGCCGGTTGCAGTCTTTCAAACAAGTTATGACTAATATTTTCTTCAGCAAGAACCTCGTAGTCCATCTCTTCAGCAGAGCTCCATTGGATATGGGAGCGTTGAGATCCTGAGTTGAGGATAAGCCGGGCAACCCTCTGCTTGTGAGGTCCCCTCAGTTTCACTACAAGGGTCTGCAGGATCACTTCAGGGAACTTGTGTTGTTGGCTAACACGACCTCAGTTGTTTCCTTTGGAGCATTAGCCTTGGCCATTGTAGATTCTTGGTGAGAAGGTAGAACCGGGCACATTAAAGCTGGATGTTTTCTACTGCATACTGGACGTTGCCAGCACTGAGTGACCGGATTTCCGGCAAACAAAACAGCATCTCTTCGCTGTAATCGTGACTTTCTTGACTGTTAGAAACATCTTCTGTGCCTGAAAGCCATCCCGGCTATTGTGTGGTTTTTCCCAATAAATACAGCTGACCTTACGCTTATCTGAAGACTTTTCAGTTGCTAGTAGGCCAGCAGCTGTAAAAATCCGACCTCTTCTCCCTTCTCGTTCCTTTATTTTTGTTCTGCTTGGAAGTCGATGAGGTTTGGCCAAATTGTTCCCTGGCTAATGTAACCCGTTCTTCACCCTCGACTTTCGCACGAAGGAAATCCATGAATGTCTGCAGTCGACTTTGCTCCAATAATTGAAGGGGTTGTTTGAGGGATGCCACTTCCCTGCCACGCACAAAGAACATCTTCTGTTAAACAGGATTCGACTGGAGGGAAAAGCAGTGTAGTGTACTTATCACTGGTTACACCGATGTACCCCAAAGCACGAAGATAAGATGACCAATTTCAGGCGCTCCCTGACGTAGACTTCCACCTAAAGATCATCCCTTCCGAAACGGGTCTTTAAGTTGTAGATGACCTTTGGGTAGTTGCCAGCCATGGCTAGAAAGCTCTCAACCAGTTCTTGTTCCCGTGATTCCTTTACCATAGCTTGTATCAGGTACTGAAACTTGTCCTCCGGAACGATGTCATCATCCTCGTGGATCTTCTTGAACTGGCTCCAAAATCCCAGCCAATCCTTAATCTCCTGTAAACTTGGTCAGTTCAAGCTTTGGCAACTTAAATTTCCTCTTACCGCAGCTGGTTGACCCACTGGAACTCAGGCTGGGTGTACATTTCATCTGTTGATTCTGGGAATCCAAGTACTTGTTGACATCATACCGTATGCTGACCAGTTGATCTTGATACTGCTCAATGCTGTCATGCTCAACTACATAATTCACATCATTGGCATTCTCTTCTAGAAGAAACTCCAAAATGTTGCCATTAAGGGTACTTGGCTGAGCTGCTATCCTTTCCAGTTTCTCCAGATCCTTGTTCAAGATGTCCTTGTCGGGTTCCTCTGCTGCCAAACAGTCAATCAGTACATTACCAGTATGGGTGAATGATTTCCTGCGTGGAGTTCTGGCCTTTAATTTGTCCATGTTGACAAGGAGCTTATTTCCAGGTTCTGTTGGGGACACCACTAATGTTGGGATTAGTTAAAGACTGCTCGCCTAGCCTAAAACACGGATTCTTGAAACCTGGATGAAATACTTCCTGGACAGACTTGTTGTGGTCCACTTACTTGAAGTTTAATCTGTTATTTGCTTCAAACGATACAGAATGATGAGCCATAACAATCACAAGGTGGCTTCCATTGTTTCCTTAATGAAACAATGCTGCACACACCCACACGTGTCAGGATGCTCATAAATTACAAAACAGCTATTTTATATAATAATCATAAGGCCATTACGAGCTTGGATAACAATGTATTTGGAAAATGCAATCATCAGTAAACGATATGCTCACAATGGTCAAAAAGTGAATGGGACAAATTGATACTCCACACTTGACCCATGCAGCTATGTCTACTCTCGCAGTTGACTCCTTGGAATCGGAGGTCGTTGTGTCCAAATACCGGCTGGACGATCTCGCCTGACTGTGTCTCGCCTAACCTGGGTCTTGGCAAGTCTGTAGATACTTGCCTATAAGAAGGGACAGTCCTACTCAAGTACCGATCTCTCAATTAAGTTCGGCGGGTCGCATCTTTCTGTTTCTTCCATTGATTCCTCGTCGACTTGCATTTGGTTTCACATTCTGGGATTTCCCTGGAGTACCCTCCGGCCTCAATCTCTCTAAGATTCTGATCCCGCTTCAGGTTGGCCCCAGAAGCATCATCTGTTTGAGAACTTTCCATACTTCTTGCATGTCTTTCCATTGGAGTTACTTTATTGCGGAATGCATGTAGTCGCACCAACAAATGACCTCTACGCTCCGTGCGGGGATCGGCTGACTCATGCAAATCAGCTTCGCTCGGAAAGAAGGTGTGTACAATTTTGGAAGGAGGGCATAATTTCTTTTAAAAAACTGCTCTCTGATTGGCTGGAACATGCATAACTACTCACAAATTCTTTACAACCTAGTTTTTGGTTATGGGTTGTGAAACCTACTAACATAGGGCATATCTTGTTTAGTTGTGTTGCACTCTTAATAATTCGCAATGCAACTCAACCCTGCCCATAATGCAAATATCAATTTTTTTCGGGAATCTAGGTCCTGTGTGATCCCTCCAGTAGGCAAAATACGCTAGGCCTACCCACTGGCACTGGCACACCAGCAAGCAAACCCAAAGAAAAACCACTGGCACACCAGCAAGCAAACCCAAAGAAAAACCACTGGCACACCAGCAAGCAAACCCAAAGAAAAACCACTTCCACCAGAGAAATGCTTTGGTGCTTCGGCATGACGGACGAGGGGCATCCAAGTAATACCAGACGTCGGGAAAAATGAATGTTAAAGAATACACTTACGTTGCGAGTGATCAGGTTTATTTGGTCTCGAATTGAATGGACTTACAAACAGTTGAAAACGCGAAATTTAGAACAACTGATTAACAATAAATGGACGCACTTGGTCTTGCGTGGCGCGTGCCAGGTGCGCAGACGTGGCATGGTAGTGGCGAAGTCGGGACGACGAAGAAGACCGATTTTATACCCCCTTCGAAATGCGATACGAAGGTGGCGGCCCTGTGTCGCATCCACGGAGACCACGGGTCTGTAGCATGACAGACGCTACAGTACTCCCCAACCAGTACCTGATTCGGGGCATCGAGGCACGACTCGGACTTGCCGACCGGCCTGGTTTGCTCCCGGTACGGGGGGGTCCTGCGGTCGACGTGCGGGTGTCGTGAGTGGTCTTCGGAAGGCGGTGGTTATCGGCTGTTCGGTCGGGGTGATGACCCTGGCGGAGGCCGCTGCAGCTGGAGGGTCGGGGGTCATTGGATCAGGTACGGACTCGAGGCGGCGAGCATGAGAGTGGGCGGCGTGGGGTTGTGTCCGGGAGGGGCATGGGCACGGGCGGAGTCGTAGTCTTGTCTAGGGGGAACGAGCGTGGGCATCGGCAGATCCTGCGCGAGGTCGTTGCTGCACAGGAAGGAGGGTTTCAGGCGGTTGAGTCTGACTGTCACAGCCCTGCCTCGGACGTCCAAGGTGTAAGCCCGGGCGAGACTCCGAGGTCGGCTATCAGGCCCCAACGGATCCCAAGGAGGACCAATGGGAGGATGTCGCACCAGCGCTCGGCGGCATGGCAGTTCACCGCCGCCTTGAGCTGGAAGCGCTCAATGAGACCGTTGGCCACAGGATGGTAAGGGATCGACCGGATTCATTCCTTCCCCAGAACGGCCCACAGGGATCGGAATAACGATCAGCTGGGCAGCCGAATCGAGTGATCCATCCGGCGATGAAGGGGCGGGCGACGGTCTCGGCCCTGATGTTGGACCTGGTCTCAGGCCAATGAGTAAATCTGTCAACGCACATCAACAAGTACGCGCACCCCTGTGACGACAGGAGCGGGCCGACGATGTTCACGTGGACATGCTCGAAACGTTTTCCCGGGAGCGGAAATGCGCCGAGTCGCGCATGGGTGTGGCCCGCTAGCAAGGAATGCATTTCTAGCACCAACAGGTGCAATAGCCTCGCATGGTGGGCCAGACGAAGCTGGCGGCGACGAGCTTGCTGGTTGCCTGTACTCCGGGATGGGCCAGGCGGTGCAGGCAGTCGAAGATGGCCTTTCGGAGTGTCCGAGGAACGAAGGGACGTGCTGCGGTGTCCGACATGGCGCACCACAGTGATCGGGTCGAGCCAGGGATGGGGATCTCGTGAAGCACCAGGGACGAAGCATCGGGGTCCGCCCGTAGAGCCAGCAGTTCGGGGTC
>JAQGAF010004819.1:0-13393 GCA_034687865.1 Kryphioiulus occultus
AAAATAACCGCAAAAACGGAAAAAATGGACAAATTCCACGAAAACATTTGGCCAGGTGTAAGGCTCACCCTTAAGGGAGTCAATGTCACCAAGACGAGGGAAGTGCAAGAAAACATGTTTGTTCTCAAACTTGTTTTCACCTTGAAGAGGAAATTAGGAAATGGCTGCACAATTGGTTATGAACACCAACCATCCACTGAGGAAGGTGACAAAGCCAAACTTAAGAAACTTTCCGGAGTTCTGTTGCCATTGTGTGCAGATTTTCTGAACGACTTCCAAGATCTTAATTCTTGAAACGGATTGAGCAATCGGTTCGATTAAAAATAAACAGACGGCATCGGCCTTCGTCACTCTTCTTTGAATTGAAGCAAAAGCAAATCTGTATCCTACCCAGGTAGTCATGGCAATGACATTGGACGACCAGCCAAGGTCGTTCAAGCCATGAGTAAACAACCCTTCAGTCAGAACCCTGTAGAAAAACACCAGTACATGTACTGTACTCTCCAAGTGCTTAATGCTAACTCGTTCAACATGGTTCTCACCATAAAATAACGCCAATTAACACTCAAAAATCGGTGCTTTACATGCATTCGCTATGTCAAGAGTGGAGGTCGTGTGTTGGAAGGCGCGACCAAGCACGTTTATGGTTAGTCAATATCAGGAGGCCTAAGTAGAAGACATAAAAACGGCCCAGGTAAAAACCAGCCACCTATAAAACGTTTTTATGGGTCTGGGGACAATGCAATAATGATAACATTCCGTTACTTAAACGTGGCTTTCAATTAACCATTTGGTGGCACCTAAAATCAGTTGCACCGGTCAATAACTGGCCCATGATCATTCGGTGGACTCAAAAGGCTAGAAAAGCAATTTCGATTTGCGCAGATCTTTAATGTTTATATAAGGATCATGAAAGCTTGTTCGAAAAAAAGTAATAATATTTCAGGTGGCAGGATGGAAAAAATTTCGGCAATTTTCAAATTTTGCACAAATTATCCAAAACGCTAAATAACTACATTCAAATGAGGCGAAGAAATAAGTTTCACGTTAATTTCTTGAGGCGACTTTACAACCTTCACCCCGAACTGTCTTCAGTCTGTCTTCAACCAACAATTTCACAAGTTGTTAACTCCTAGGTAGAAGTCTAGTACGAGTCGATTTAAACGTAAAGAATTTCAGAACAATCCAAATTTTTGCTCCACATTTACTTTCAAAATTGGCACTTTCCCTCTCGGATCTCAACTACAGTGGATTTTCAGTATCTCCGTCACAAAACCACCCACTACATCGCTTTTCAGTACGAATTAACATACCAGCAAAATGCCTGCAATTCCTACAACCTTTGCCATATATAACTTGCCAGTTTATACCTTTCTTTCAGTTATTAGCGATCAGTGGGCCAAGGCTTGGAGATGAAGTTGTTTCAGTATGCACATTACTTACTATGGAGATGTCAACAAAACGCTGCTACTAAACGAGAGACGATCCCGCTAGGAAGCATTTTCAAATGATGTAACAATTACATCAACAGGCAGCAAAGCAGGTGACAAGTTACCTACAACCAATTCGTCACAAACTGCCTTGAATTCTTTTCTTTGCATAACTTGCACAGCTAGAATGAATCAGCTCGAAGCAGGGCCAAAACTGCTCCTTATCCCCGGGCAAAAGCGACAAGCAAATTGCACATCAAACCAAAGCTGAACTAGTTACCTCCCTCAAAGTACAACAACACCACAACCTTTTCCCATTGCCCCAAAGAGAACAAGCAATCTACTGTAGCATGCAACGAGCTGAAACAAGATTAGAGAGCATAGACTGGCCTGTTTCGGTCCTTGAACGTCCCTCCTCCTCCGGACAGCAGCGAAGTATTTTCACACAGGGAATCGTCAGACGTCTGCAGTGGCATATGCTGCCTTTCACCGAACACAGTGGACAAATCCTTCCAGCCTCGTCGGCTCGCATCCTGGACCTAGCAAAAGCCGAAGCACACACAGGATCAGAACCGAAACCGGTCAGGGGTGTCGCCGAACAGACATTAAAATACGCACCTTATTAGCGATGGTGGACATGTGGCTCTGTACGTCGTCCATGATTTTACCTTCTTTGACCTGGTAGCATTCCAGTAGGCAATGCAAGCGAGTTCGGGGATATGCAGCGGAAGAGGAAGGCACGTGAAGTGTACGATGAATGGATGCAACACACAAAGCGCAACAGCAACAATAAAAAAAGGGAAAGAAAAAAAAACGAACTAAATAAAAAAGGCCAAATAAAATTCTGGTAACCAGCGCATGAATTAGCAAATAAAATTGAAATCTAAACAATGGGTGCCAACCGCCACAATGGAATTCCTGCGTGCCAAATTTGCATAATGTTTGCTCAATGGCATGCAGGGCCAGACATGAACTTTGATAGTTCAGGGTGACACCGACATTTAAATAAATTAACACAAATTTGGTATTCTGGCAAATCTAAATGAAACCACTGCGAGTAGTGGGGGAAAATCGTGTAATTCCCTAGATTTTAGCCTTGTTTATTGTTAGCGTTAGCTGACATCCTGTCTGGAACCCATTATAAAACCTAAAATTACCAGCCTGCCATGAATTCTATACATGCAATTTCGAGGAAAGCTGCATTTTCGTAATGTGTAGTTTACATTCAAATGGCACAATTCATGACGTAATAAACCAATAACACAGTTATGTTTCCAAGCTATAAGTCAGAGTATTACAAACTTACCTAAACTTAGCCTAGCCCATTTGAGTTTTTATGTGAATTTGCTACTATTCCAGAAACATGGATTCGCTTGAAATATGGTCATTTGTGAAGTGCATAACATCGGCACGGCTAACAACAAAAGTCCATTTTACTACCATGCGGCTTCAGGCGTGGCAGAAAATCAGGTTATACTAAACCAGTTTTTTTTACATCAGACAGCCCACACAAGACACATAGCAGGAACTGAACAATAAATGAAAATATGCAAGGATACACCAGAATTCATGTTCATTCCCCAACTACCGTACACGTATGAATTACATGTAATATGAGGGTTTGGCAAGGTTCAACATGAATTATACCACATATTCTAATCGAACAGCCACTTTAGTATTCTTGCTGTAAGAAAGGCACTGCCTGGATTCAATTCCCCCAAACATACAAAATAAATTCGTTCGTGATTGTGTTAGTTAACCATGCAAAAAACAATTCAACTAGCTTCGATCAGCCAGCAAACAATATTGCGCAAAATAAAATTTAAAGATAAGCGAGCGCACTACTAACGATACATCGATTCAAGAACTTACATGTATCTCTGATACCATTTCGGTTTTCAGTGTTCACACAAATGAATGAAATTCAACAGCTACGCAAATAAATTCTGGCAAAATGCACGTACCTTTTCCGTAACAGTTTCACTGATTTCGGACACCTTTTGACTGGCAACGGTTCCAATTTTGAGCGCCTGGGGAAGAAAATTGACGAAGACATTTTAAAATGCATAAAACGATGCTTCTGCTTATGATTTCAATTACTAGATCAAAAATCCGTTATTTTGATGATAAAATGCAAAAGCTCTATACAGAAATCATAATGGGTTAACATAGATCACATGTATATGACACAAAACCAAATGCCACATTCCATTCCAAATTACATATTTAAAAGCTATCTATATTGGTGTTCTCCTCGCATAACTGCAAGTTAAATCTATGAACAAGAGTGATGTCATAAAATTGTAATGGCAGATTTCACCGACTTGTTAGTGCACCAGTCATAACAACATTACAGCTTCATCAACGTAGTGATGATGTGTAGTACCATTATATTATCATCAATGTAGTAATGACTGCAGTGTCACAGCATTAAAAATGAAAACTTATCATAGTCTAACAGAACATGCTTATAATATCATGATACTGTAACTTATAATGATTACACATTGCCTGTTAAAAGAATTGACAAATACAAAATCTGATGATTCACTGACAGGAGTTTACCGTTCTACCAGGAACTCACACATATGGTACATTTTGAATTACATCTGCTCCTCTGGATGATAATCTTGATCCATTCCGACTTTACATATTTTTATAGTTCATTGATGTGGTTATTCAGTGTTCATTTTATTCCAATTTGCATCAATTTCTGGGTCGCAGATTTTAATTACGAAAAATTATTGTAAACTACAGCAGCGGACTTTTAAATTATAACCCTCTTCCGTATTGATGGACAAGCTGTAGAAATATGCTTTGTTAGCCCCATTATTAGACTCTGCACACTCAATTTTGGAAGTGTTAGCATCAGCCATTTATTTATGATTTGACAATCGATTCAACAGTAGCCTTGTAGTTTTCAGACAGTATTGGTCCTCAATCCTCGCCAATACCTATTGTGAAATTTCCCAAAAGACACTTGGAGATCGGGCTCATTTTTACGCTACCAATCATTTCTTGTGGCAATAATTCAGCCTGATGGAATGGCACCGAATTGTTCAGATTTTATCTAATCTAATTCAATTCAACTCAGTACCACGCAATCTGCATTAAAGGTAAGTGGTAGGTAGCTGAAATCCGTTTAGGCCTATGCAATTATGTGAATTCTACTTTCGATCAGGTAGAGCTAGCATAACTAAAATAACGGATTTTTGGTACTGCTCTGAAACACACTTACCCCCTCTGAGGCCTTGGAAGCAATTTTGGTAGCATTGACTGCAAAAGAACTCCAGCCCTGTCAAGTTAACCAAAAACGCAATAAGGTAACCATTCTTTGGAATGGTATGATAGAGTAACACAAAATTATGATAAGTTTAACTAGTTGTTAAAAACGTGTTGCTGAACCTATAACAATAATTTCAACAAAATTTAACATTCTTACCGAGGCTAAGGAAGACATGGCAGTATCGAAGAACTCTTGTGAAGAACTACGTGGCGGTCCATGGGCAGATACACCGAAACCAACATACCGTCCTCCTTGACTTGGCGGAAGATCACTAAATAAATTGTAATGATGGTACCATATTACACAATTGCACAGGAATTAATTTACAACTGTAAAGTAATCAAAGAGGGTAGCTTACTCAGGTTTATTCGCATTCTCATTTTGCTTTCTATCAAAAAATTCGTCCCTCTGATAGGACTGATAACTATCTAAGGTAAAACTGAAATAGAATAAAAAAGATTTATGTTAATTACCAGCATAATTACTGAAGAATTGGTCTTGTCAATGACAATGGATAGCCATCTGAGTGTTCATCAGCTAGTTTACAAAATCAATTCTCAATACTGACAGTTAATATTAAAGATGGGAAATAAAGATCCGAGCGCACTTTTTGAGATCACAAATCCACAATGGTCAAACCAAAATTTAATAATAACTTGCTTACCTCTGAGTACCATAAGCTTCCCAATTATCTGCCATATTTGGTTTCGAGTCAGAATACGAAGACAGACTATTTGATGAGGAATGACTGGCTATGAGTGAAGGAACATAATTTCTGGCTGACGACGTTTCCATAGACCACCGTTCCCCTTTTGCCAAAGTGGCAATCTGCCAATTCACAATTAGCACATTATGAATTAAGCAGTACACAGACATTAATAGGTTGGCAGATTGTATGCATGCCAAATATTTCACAAATTGCATATGCACAGTAGATAAGACTATGCAATCGATGGTACCTTATCACGGTATAAAGCAGCTGCCTTTGTATTGTATTTGTCTTTTAGGCTCATGGAGTCGTCCCAATCAGCCTGAGATTCAAAAAATTCCCTTGCATTCCTATTGCCGCCTACTTTCATCTTTTCCAATTCAATGTCTTTCCATTTATCCATGGTGATTGAGCGAACAAAGCTATGGAAAACGAAAATGAGGTGTATGATTAAGTACAGGGATGACCAACAATTAACGATTGTCTTATCCATATCATGGTCACTTGAATAAGCTCCTCGGCATTCTTTAATATATACGAATTGAACATCCCCAAAACAAAGCTTAAGGCAGACATAAAAGCTCTCCAAATACATGAACATAATATAATCTGATGCCAGAAAAACTGCACATGAATGACCGGCTTATTACCAAAAGGCACATGATGACTGTGTAGCACTAACAGACATTTCATTCTTTTCACAGTTGATATATAACATCACTCACCTAAGATGGACCCCAAGGCTACGATGCTTTCCAGAGCATTCAAGGCAAATCCAAATTCCATAAGTGACGCTAACCCATTGCGGGTTATGACTCCCACATTCAAAACATGTCTACAAAAAATTGAAAGTCGGTTAACATAACAAAAAATAAATGAATCTGCCATATGAAGAAGCAAATTTCAACTTTGTTCAACAACTACAACATAGCAGTTTGCAAAATTGACACCAAGAGCTAAAAAAAATGGTTTCAGTAGGCCAACACAATAAACCGCAGACATATTTCACAGTTTCCCTTTAACTTTTTGCGGAATTCCAAAAGCTATATTGAAATATTCATGCATCAAATAGGCTACATCTATAATAATAACACCATATGTTTGGGCAATTTATGGTATTGCGATGACCAATATCCATCCCATTGAATTTTATTATCCCACTATTGTTTAAAGGATTTCATTATGATCAAACTATTTTAAAATACCAAACCGCCATGAAAATAACTCACTCCTGCATGAAGACCTCAATACAGTTGAGTTAATATCGCCTGCACAATGACCTTTGCTCTACATTCAATCACAAATGTCAGGACTTGATGAAACGTATTCGAAAATGTCGGCAACTGGCCAAAATTTGCCACCATCATGGTTCTGCACTACCATGACTTATAGGAAAGTTGTAAACGACTTAACGATTAAGGCTTTAGCATTTGTCAAACTAGGTTTATAGCTGAAGCATCTAGGCATCTAGACATACAGTGTAAATCATCTGTGCTGCATGTTATAACTACACAGGAATTTGCCTGGAAAGTGTTGGAAACTTAGCAAATCACAGAAAATCAGACATGAGTTTTGAGACAACATCGCCCACGTTGCCACATAACGTTGCCACTGGTCAAACCCACCTGAACCTAATCATATGGCAAACCTAACACAACAACCTAAACATGTGAACATGCTGTAGGTCTACTAGAAACATTTTTCCCAAAGACCTAAAAGTAGTGCCTAAAAGTTGGCTATGACTGTCAGGCCTGGTCAACCAGTCACTACTGGTATGCGGATTATTCGAAGAAATTTTGTTTGTGAAAAATCCTTATTGAGCGGACAATGACTTCAAATTTTTCACAGACCAAATTCAATCGAAACGAAAGACTTTCATTGGAGTTCTCCGTAATTCGTTGAGAAGTTTTAGTCATGTCAACAACCCAAACAGGACAGCACATTGTTTAACTTTCAAAAGGCACAGTCCTTGAGCGTTTGACATTGCGTGATTTACTAACGCATACTTGTACCTGCATCAGGTAACTACAATGCATCATGGTGACAAAAGCTCGAAAACGACTAAAAATAGTCTTGCGCAGCCGGAATTTGTGGTATAACAATGCAGACTCTAACAATTGTTGTTTCCATGGTAATATATTTTTTAGTGCAACTCGAAACCAATGCTCAAGTACGTTGAAGCAGGCCCCGATTCAAGCAAGGCAGGGCCTGAGCAAGGTCTCCGTTCAGTCGCCTAGGCCCTATTAGCTGAAACTAACCACTGACATACTGTATGTAACCCATTAGAACAGCAATTTCACTGCACAACGAAACTGCTAAATGAACATTTAGGTCGAGAAAGAACGCTATAAATCAAAATATAATAATACTTACGTTGTTCTCATTTCTTGGTTTAATCTCTTGTAAAACGCGTCTTGTTCGTGGACTAGCCATATCGATTTCCGACTGCTAATATCGCGTAGCGCGTCTGCGATAACCACCAATAAATAATAGCGATGAAAACTTTACTAACAGGTTGGAGTTTACAGTTACGTGGACCACCTTCTTAGCTTAACCCTAAATTTCATTGAATTAGGCTTAACGTACTACGGTAAGAAAGTTAACTTCGCGATTCACAGATTGTTCGAGGCTTCCCAACTTGCTGAATCAGATCTCGGTGAGTAGACTACAACAGCGATATTAAATTACAAGTTTCTTGGTTAAACAAAATGTATAAATAAATTAAATAATCTACCGGAATGACCAAACAGCTTGTCGCGTTCTATCGCGTTTCATGATCGCACGTCATCACATACTAGAATCAGCCGTTAGCCGGCTAACTAGCCGATGACACTGACGTCACAAACCGCATTACAGGGCGATTCAAAATGTTTTTTCGCTTTCAGAGTTCAAATAAACATTTTAATTTCACTTTAATCCTAGTTTAACCATAGTTTGGGGGCGACCAAGTTATGTCATCACAAGATCGTGATTGTTAGACCCCCGTCTCCAACTTGGGCGTCCACTTTTTATGAATTGGGCTTGTTTGAATTAAAATATTTAAGGCAGCTCCACATTCTACATGTACCCTTTCAGAACGGCTATGAAATTGGCCTCGTGTGACACAAATGAAATATGCAAAATAAACATCTAATAACCCATCATAGTTACAGAAAAAATAAAATTATTGAATAAATCTTCTTCAAATGAGTACAAATAGAATACAGAAATTTATTGAATGGACAAACAAAAATACGAATATAACGTATGAAACAACCATTCAAAATTCCTCTAGAGAATACTCTACATTTTGCAAACTTTCAGGTCCATTATATTAGAATATATACGGTATTTTCAGCGTTGCACGACATAAGGAAAGAATAATGCGTGTGTTTCAATACTTGATAAACTGAATTAACGGCCATATTGTAACTATAGTAGCATCAAATTCATCTGTTTCCTTTGGCTACGAATAAATCAATAACATAATAACAAATTGCACTGCATAACAGTCGGCTAACTCGTTGCAATAAATACTTAAAAAACGCAAGCTGCCAAATTTCCAACCCTTTCTGATAAAATGTCACCGGTTGAGAGACAACATTAAAAGACAAATTAATTCTCTACATAGACATGTATACTAGATTTTCCAATAATATCAACAAAATTGAAGCAACTCTTCAGCGTTTTTCTCCGAGAGGGAATTTCCATCTAGAAAAACCAATAAACTATAAAAGAATCTCAACTTGTATGGTACAGCGTAAAATTTTAAGTCTCGACATTTAAAAACATGCCGTCTATTTTAAGTAGCTGCTGTGCGTAAAAACAGTATAGACGATTATTCTGAAATATTAATTGTGCCCCTTACAATACATCAAACAAAAGTTGCAATGTTCAAGTTAATAAGTGGTTTACAATTTTAAACACAGCTGATATTTTTTAATTTATGGACAATCCCATTCAATCGCCAATTTCTTGAAATCGTTGTATGCAAGACAACTATTATGTCATCACAAAATCAGGGTGATGAAAGTACGACATTATTTCGCTAAGATAAGATGATGATGATGATAATGACAAAACACTTGAACCTCCCATGTTTATTTTCTCCTCCTTTCTTTTTCCCCCACGACTTTTTAACATTATCAAATTTAAGAGCTGAGCCAAGCGAGCCTTAAATCACCAGGTTTTTTTTATAAAATCCATCATATCCATCAACGAAAGTAATAAATGAAGTTCATTGAACTTGACAGCAACAGTAAAACAACTAAAATCTTAAAACAGACAGATTGCACCAAGGAAAATACAAAAGTAATCTCAGCTACTACGAAATTAAATTTCAATAGTGATTCGTTTGCAAATATATAACGACAGACATCAATTATGGTGAATATTTGTAAAAAGAGACATCATACTTAAATGCGCAATTACATCCGGCCACCGAGGGCCTAGCGCTCCAGCTTAATGTCTTTTCGATCTTGGGCAGAATTGAATGCCTAGATTAGCAAAGCAACATGCTTTGCCCAAATGGCAATGTGACCTTCTGCCCAAAATCCTTCAGTGTAGAGCTGAGCCAAAAACAGGATCACAAAATGTTAGAAACAAAAACCGAGCTCTCACAGAGAGAAAAACTTCAGGAAGGCCTGAGGTGGTATGGGAACATAAAGTGCTGCTTTGTCTATCTCTTCATCTATCTCGACACCATCGGTGATGCAGGGATGTCCAAGAGACTGAAACAAACAAATATAATGTCGATGTAATCAATGTAAAACGATATTTTGCCATTCTTTAAAATTATTAGGATGTAAAGCCATTAGATAGCAACTAAAAAAATAATAAGCACAGATATGGTACAGATGGATCAAATATTGGAAAATTTTGCGCGATATAATTGTTATTTTTAACAAACCTCCGTTTCAACAATAAAAAACAAAGTCAAAGAGTTCTACGTAGTTTTATGAAACTTAGATGGAGTGGTCAAATATTGAATACCTTCCAGAAGAGAGAGCGGCAGTGTCGACACAACTGCAGAATTTCTGCATATTCTTCTTTCAGGCCAAACAATCTATAAAAAATTACGGAATGACCGTTCAATTTCAGACAAGCAACCCGTTTTTTTCCGCGCATAATGGCAAAAATATACTGAACAGATCTCGATATTTTTGGAATCAGAATTTTCAGTCCCATTTACTTAAAAAAAAACTTATGAGACATTTCGTTCTTACCTCCTTAACCTGTGATATATTTTCTGCCAATCAAATGTTTTCCCTTCTTCTCTCATCAGGCCTTTGACATGATGAATTTGTTCCCTGGTAAAGTGAAATTTGCACAGTTCGTGCCAGAGGCGCTGTTCTCCTAGAATGTTCTGCATCACGTTGTACGCTTGACCAGAGCTTTGCAAGTCTTTGTGATCCGATAAACGCAGCAGGATTTCACGAATGCACTCCTCGGGAAGATTTTGAAGTTTCGGGAAAACACCATCGTCCGGCTGCCAACCAAATAAAAACGGCAATTATTGGAATTTTGCAAATTTATAATATTTGTAAGTATTTTGTCACTATTTATTTTTTTCTGCCTTCTGTTCAATTACATTCTAAAAAAATTCCCAATGTCCTTTTTTATTTATATAAAAATCTTTACCTTTTTTATTTGGATGCAGCTGGCTATCGAGTTGATCCGGTTGATTTTTAGCCTGTGCTGCTCCCATAAGATCGTGCTGCCCAGTGGTCGACCCCAGCAATAATACGTGATCAGGGTCTTCTCCAAATCGTTCAACAATCGTTGCAAAATGTGAATATTCGTCTGATTAGTGGAAACTGAAAATTATTTTAAAAACGTTCAATACTCAAGCAGCATACAAATTTATATTCAAATTTTGTCCCAAGCCTACCTTGAGATGCCACCCCTTCGAGCATTGAGAAGAGCACCTTTTGCGCGCATCCGCTGAGTGTGGTCAGGTTTTGAGTGATTATTAGATGAAGAAGCTAAAGTTGAAGAACGGCAAAATTATGGTTCAATTAATGACAATTTCCAAAGTTACACTGTTTATTATTACGTAAATGAAAATTAACGATGAATAGCATGTTTTTTTGGTTTTTTTTGACAAAACCTGCAGTTATCAAGCAGGATAAATTGTGTTAGTTTAAAACAAGATTAAAATAATTAGTTTTTCAAATAACTGAAAACAAGATTATGCTGGTTGCCCTTACCATTTACAATGCTTACCGACAGATGGCGCTGTCAGTCAGAAAACTTAACTCATTGCGACGACTTGCAACGCCATCTGTTAGCTGACAAATGAACTTTTATTCTCTAAACATGCGTTGTGTGAATTAATACAAATTGTGCTTGCTGCCAAAGCTTTGTTTCTTTTTACCTGAACCAAAAATGAAGAAAAAAAAGTCTTACCTTGCATACATAATGAAATCTTCGGATATCACGAACAGCATTTGGAAAATCTAATCTTTTAAAAGCTTCGCCCAATCCGTTAAATCCAGCGATCTACATTTATGAGAAAGTTATTCGAATCGTTCAATTTTATACATTCACATGTCGTAAATATCAAAACTTTTGAGGTAGCAAGGTATTTTCGACGAAGTACTCGAGCAAATTCAACAACAAGAAAATTTACCTAAAATGTCTTATAAATGTTAGATATTTTTTATCAAATCACCCTCCCTGCTGACCCATGTCTGCAATTACACTCATTTGTTTCATTCAAATTCGCAACTGGCTAAACGTTTATTCAGCGCTGGAAATGACAATGCCCGCTAATGATTCTGCGACTTTTTTGTCCACTTATTAAAATAACACTTAGAATGAAATAAAACTTTGTTGTCTGTCCTTGGCGGGCTTGGTCGCAATTTCCTCATTGTTCGGCAAACCCCCTTAGCACTAATCGCCCAATACTTTAATAACCCGTTATTGTTGTATTACATTATTCATATGAACACCAGTACTTAAGGGAGGTTGTTCATCATCTTAGATGACATTTACAAAAGACCTTCACATGACAATCACCTACCCTGCCTAAGCCGACTCGCAATTTGATACTACATGTACTTAATTTCAAATAGATGTATAAACATTTTTTAGCTCTTGAACGTTATGCAAGTATTGAATGATCAGTCAATGAAGCTTTTATGTATAAGCAGTGAATATGGCTTTACCTCTTGAGAATAGGTTGTCACCACCAAAGTGAGGATCACAACTACAGCCATGAATTTCATTTCACTATATGATTCGAGTTATTTTCAACAGAATCATTTCATCCCTGACAGAAAATTTTATCGCAAGTCGCATTAAAGTGTGTTTCTTACGTGGCATGATCCGCACAAATTTAAAATGCCCACCTTTTCTATTGAATGTAATTTTATTTCCGTGTTTTTGGCATGTACATGTATAATCGAAAATCTAAACTCATCCAACATTCAATGACGCTTTACACAAGTTTCGTAGTTTCACGAGAAGGTCAATAATGAAAATGTTTCCTCCATCACATCCACATTCAGTTACCACCATTTTTTACTAGAGAGTCACCAGTATACATGAGGAAGATGGAGGAGGGGTCGGTCAAATGGCAAAGATCCCTATGTCACTATAGCTGTTTTATAAACATTGTGTTAAACTTGGTAATTCTCTTCAAAGTTCCATAAAAAAGTTCACTCAGAATTCTTTTTGGTCAATGAACATGTCATCATTGAGGGGGAGGGGACTCAAACTCGCGAAAAAGTAGTGCTGACATGATATTTGAATGTCCCCTAGACATCGACAATTTGGGCCAAATTTCAAACAGAATTAAACTTGCCCCTTTACAATTACATTATTTTGTATCCTAGCTATCAAAACGGAATTTTGTTCAATGGGAATCACAACAACCGATTTGAGCTGAAAGGTTGCACCCTGTAAACTACTTTCACTGATCCCCGGCAGAGGACGCAACACTATTTGCGCGCTCGTTTCTGACGTCATTTTTTCTTGGCGTTCGAA